>JADRCD010216269.1:9791-19860 GCA_019843815.1 Montemys delectorum
TAGATAGATAGATAGATAGATAGATAGATAGATAGATAGATAGATAGATAGACAGATGATAGATGAGAACTTCTATACTAGTAAGTTTTCATATGAGTTTTTAAAATGTCTTCAGTGTTATCTCTGTATTCCCTTCTGTACCTCCAACCCCAATTTAAGCCCTCCTATTCTATTATTTTCCTATGACATTTTGCACTACTGTATTCTATCTCTTTTCTCTTAAGAACACCTTTGCCATGTACTTGTAACTAATTTCCTGATCTCTATGCCTGTTGCAAATGACATCTGAAGATTTTTCTTTAACTTCATTATGTTTAGTCACTTTGGAGTCCAACTCCATGGGACCTTTATTCAATTATTTTGCTACTTATAATCTTTCTTACTGTCTTCAGAAAAAATAGATGTCTAATTTCTATAGAATTTAACTCAAGGCTCTCTATAAACTTGCAGGCTCTATCTTCCTGGATCCTCTGCTTGTATCCTTCTATAATGCACTTTAAACTGTTTTTCATTCCCCGAATCTGCCTTGTCCTTACACTAGGCATCCCATGTGGGAGTGTGCCCATCTCGTATTATTCTGGAAACCCTCTGCTTAGCACCTAGGATAGGCACTTCCTAGGGTAGAGTTCTGAGGGTTGTTTCTTCTGTTTCCCTCACTCTTATTGTTTTATGGCTGCATCAACCCCCAGTGTCAGGTCTTCACTAACAAGGATGTCTCTCCTTTACCTCACATCCTCTGAAATTACCATCCTATTGGTCATGATCAGTAAGTATTTATTGCAGACTTTAATGTACAAAGTCAATTATAGCTTGTATATTACATTGCAAAACGTCCTGTGGATTGCAGAATGCTTCCTGCCACATTATCTCAGTGAAATAGGAGACAGTAATTCATACTCATTTAATATTACAAGTGACACATTCTAAAACTGGGGTGCTCTAATTAGCAGTAACATTCAGGGCAGGTTATAAAAATGGGGGAGAAAACTAACCTGGACCCATGGGGGCTCATAGAGACTGAACTACCAACTAAAGAGCATGCATGGGGCTGAACCCAGGCCCCCTACATACTTGCAGCAGATGAGCAGTTTGGTCTTCATGTGGGTCCCCTAACAAGAAGCTGACTCTAACTCAATCACCTATCTTTCATCCCTTTCCCTAACTGAACTGCATTGTTGAGCCTACTGTGACAGGATGTCCCAGAGTCAGGTGGGATCCAAGGGGGATTCCCACTTTTCTAAGGAGAAGGGAAAGGGGTAATGAGGGGAGGGATTTGTAAGGGTAGAAATGGGAGGGGAAGAGGGACTGGGGGGATGATCAAAATATAAAGTAAAAAAATAAATAAAAGTTATTAATAAATGGGGATAAGATAGCACAGACTTGAAAGATGATAAGGAAACATATTTTTGGTACCAAATATAAAACATCTGGATCTGTGTTTGTAAAAATACAACTAGCTAGATCAGAAACCCAAGAGACTGACCTCCCCCTGCCTTCCTGAACATTTCTATATGTTTTATGATTCAATGCCCCTTCCCTTAGGGATATAGAGAACTACCAAAGCTTCTGCTCAGGTCACATCTGAGTGAAGCAAAATGACTCCATTATAGACAACCTTAGTCAGCACGTTCGACTAGTTTAAAAGCTGCATTGATCATGAAACAATCTGCATTGATTTCTAAGTTAGCCAACCATAAATGATTACTGTTGAAACTTTCTGGGTTAGAGTGCCTTCATTTCTTAATGTATAACAAACAAAACTTAATTTTGTTCCTGTAATAATATTGTATACTCTTAATTTTTCTTGTAACACATATTAATAAATATTGCTATTTTAATTTTGTATGTTTTATTAGAAACATGTTCTCATCTCACTTAGTTTTCTCTTCCTAAACTATTTCATTACATTATAATATTATAATCTGCTGCAGATGTATATTATCTAAAATTGTAGGACATTGAGTTGGACCCTAAAAACTGAAACAATAGCATTGGTTCTCCAATATTTACAAAGTTAAGGCAAAGTAGGACATATTATATCTTTCAATAGAAAAATCTATTAACTTAAACAATCCAATGACATATGAATATTTTGATCCTGGACCATGGTCATACTGAAATACATTCCTGTTTAATAATGATTTTTTTCCAGTGCCACTAGCCATAAGCATATAGACATATTCTAACAGCATGTTAGGAAGACCCAATGATATAATGGTTACCATCCACTGTATGACTTCAGTCAAATTACATAACCTTTTAAAAGCCTTACCTTAGCAATAACCTGAGAATTATTGTAATGACAGTCATATCAGTGTTATAGACTGAGTAGAATAGCCCACAAAGGCACAATCAGAAATATCATTCCCAAAGTAGAGAGCACTAACTGACTTATTTCTGCAATTAAATGTCTGTCTGGGTGCTTTTCTTCAGACGATACACAAAGACCTGAAGTGATAAAAATTAATGGTGGATAGAGCTAATTCTCCTTTCAAAGCTGGAGGACATCTTGCACAGTTAGAAAACTGTAGAGAGAAAACTGGAATCCAATTGAGCAACCACTTATATTCATAGCATGAATACATTAATACAAACAGGGATTGAGAGCCCTATGTTACCCACAGGCAGGGAAAAGTTAAAACTCTTTGGAGAAAGGCAAAAAAAAAATGGAGTGTGTTGAAAATTGGTGTGAACTCTTCCTTCCTTGAACATTTCACAAACCTTTTTACCTGGGTTAATAGTTTAGTCGTTGTTCTGGTGAACAATCATGTTAGAAATGTGGCCTGGGTGCTCATAAACAGAAACTTAGCCTCATTTCCCTTCCCAACCTCACTGGGGAAGGACCAGGTCTAGTTCTGAAGGCTTTGAGTCAGTACCCTCCTGTTTAAAATTCTAGGCATGCTTTCATGCACTGTGTTAAGCACTTACTAACACATTATCACATTGTTCTATCCTGATAATGGCAAAATCTTTTTCTAGAGCCGTGTCTTATAGCAATCTCCTTGCTCATTGTGGTGAGAGGCAATCTCTCAACATAAAGAGAGGAAATACCTTCTACAGATACTCAGTCCCTGTGTAGGCCTGGCTTCTGGACTTGCTGCATGACACCAAGAAAAGGAAACTAAAGATAGTCCTTTTATAGAGCTTTTGTCCATACTAAAATGAGTCTTGTTGAAGCAAGTTTCTCCATCATATGCTCTGTACACCTGGATATGGTGTCCAAACTTCTGCAGACAACTTTGAGCCAGGAATCTAAGAAGATAGAAAACATGGAACTTCCAACTGCCTCCTTCAAACCAACCTTGGGTTGCCACTGCCTCAAGACTTTTTAAAGCTAATAAATACCTATTGTCTAAGCATATTTGGATCAGGATTTCTCTTCCTTGCAATGAAGGCCTTCTCACCGTTGTGACATTTAAATCTAAAATACATGCCATTGTTCTTCATGAAGCAATAAGAATTCTATCAACACTTTTTATGGAAGAAAAGCAAGTCAGTAAATGATGGAACTAGAGTCAGGAGGAGTATTGATTTGATGATAACAGCGCCTTCCAGGCTGCTGTCCATGAGCTCACTTCCATTTTATTAGACTTAAAGCATCTACATGGATAGGCAACCAGAGACCACATAAATTACAGGAACCATGTCTCAAAGAACACAAGCAAATGCACGTCAGTTATGTTGCTATCCGATCCATCTGCCTTTCCTTGACTCTTGAATGCAAGAATGTGGAGAGTATTTTAACACACACACACACACACACACACACACACACACACACACACACACACATACATTTTATTCTACATTTCTCAGAAGAAAGAAACTCATTTGGGATTCCTGTACAGAAACAAATGGTGAGAAAAGAGAAAGCCTGGAGGAAGGTAAACATCAAAAGGTGAGAAGTGTTCCTTTAGCTTATTCTGTCTTGACCTTAACTTACTTCTCAAAGCATTCGCTTCTAAGGAATGCTCCTTTTCCATTCCTGAGTACTTGTGTTTTGTTTTGCTGCCAAGCAAGCCAAATGCTCCAGAGAACAGAGAATTCTCCAGCTGGTTAGTTACAGCAGTTTACAAGTCAGGTA
This sequence comes from Montemys delectorum, assembly GCA_019843815.1. NCBI lineage: Eukaryota > Metazoa > Chordata > Mammalia > Rodentia > Muridae > Montemys > Montemys delectorum. The sequence goes on from JADRCD010216269.1 coordinate 13,876, forward strand.
CATAGAGTGGAATAAAATTCTCCAAAGAATCATTGCCTTTCTGAAAGACTTCTACAGTGCAGACAGAGTTTTTAAAGTTTGCTTTTTTTCTAGATCTAAAGAATATTCCTACTTTTCTAATCCATTGGCCTTTTAAGAACCTAAAAAGAAGGGGTGGAGAATTGAATATGAAAATAAAAATGTTGTTAAACACTTTGGGGGGGGGGAAGGAAGTGCCCTAGTGCTGGTTTCTGACACAGCCTCTCTACCCTCTCAGCTCCCAAGTTCATTTGCTCATTTGCTCAGCTGAAAAATTCTGTCATCTGTAATGGATTCTATTGATGGAACTTCAAATCTACCAAGACCTTTTCTGAAGTTTTCTGAGCTTTTTGATCTTGGTGTATTTTCCCCCCAACTCTGGGATCTACCCCACCACTGTTCTGTGGAGACATTTCTGTGGGCTGCTAAAATGAAGGAGCAGAGTATGGAAGACTATGAAATTCTAGAAGTTTATGAGTTACGTATTTGTTTTTTATTGTTACCATAACATCATCACAGTAGCTTGGTTTAATACCTGTAAAGAATAAAAATGTATTAAATAAATATTTTATAGATCAGAAGCCTGGCACAAATCTCACTAGGTGTTTCCAGATAATTTTTTTTTGCTTTTGCAAGTGATGAGAAATGTTCCATTCTCTTGCCTTTTCTTAGATTATCCAGGTATTGCACATCCATGGCCTTTTGGCTTCTTCTTGCCACTCAAAGTCATTGGAGATAGTTCGCCAGCCCCTTTATCTAAATGAGGAGCAGAATCTTTCTGAGCCCAGGAAAAAGTCTTCCATATCCATTTACTTCCATGGCTGTTAGACAATCTAGATCACACAAGATACTTGCCTGGCCTAATGATCCATACTCCTGACAATATCTGCGTGGTGGCTGTAGTCATGCTTATGTACACAGCTCTGGGAGGACAGAGAGGTGAATCCTGAGCATTTGCTGGCCAAGAAGTTCAGCTGAAATGAAGAGTGACTGTGGCTCAAAAGATAAGTACAGAGTGTCAAGTAATAAATCTGAAGTCAACTTCTGGCCTCAATATATGTACATCCAGATGAACATACCCCATGCAATCACACAAACAAGTATACACACACATCCACATTTGTGTACGAGTGTGCGTGTGCGCGCACACACACACACACACACACACACACACAGATAGAGAAAGAGAGAGAGAAATAGATAAATTCTATGAATTAACTTCAATATTTAACATACTGCCTTTTTAAAAAAGATTTATTTATTTATTTTATGTGTATGAGTACACTGTAGCTGTACAGATGGCCGTGAGCCATCATGTGGCTGCTGGGAACTGAACTCATGGCCCTGCTAGCTCTAGCCTGCTTACTCCAGCATAATACACTGTAGCTGTCTTCAGACACACCAGAAGAGGGCATCAGATCTCATTAAGGGTGGTTGTGAGCCACCATGTGGTTGCTGGGATCCGAACTCAGGACCTTTGGAAGAGCAGTCAGTGCTCTTACCCACTGAGCCATCTCGCCAGCCCCAACATGTTGCCTTTTAACTAATAAACTTTCAGTACATGGTAGGTGAATGTAGACATGACTATTACCAATAGAACTACGGGTATTTGAAAAAGGTTAAATTGGTATAGGCATGTTATAAATATTGAAGCAGTACTGTCAATTCCAAACACATGTACTGTGGCATTTCACAGTCAAAATCTGGTTGGTCAGTTTAGAAAAGGCATTGTAATAAAGACTCCAGCTTGAAAGAAGCTTCATTCTCCTCTTCCCAAATCCGTTCTATGGAATGAAAGTGCTCAGAAAAGCATCCCCCTATGACTCCTGCAACTCACTGTCCCTAAGACTCAGATCAGAGAAAATTATAGTCATGTAAAATTGAATTGTTAATATATACACGAAATATGAGTGAAATAATAATGAGTTCATAAACAAAAGAAATAAATTATAAATAAAATCTATATGTAAACATGTCCACAAGTACCCAGAGAGTTTGGTATCAAGGACACGATTAAACATCTCCTGCATCTTAGAAAACACATCATAGACATCTAGTTAAAAAGCAAGCTGCACAGAATTATGGTTATCAGCATTTTTTTTATGAGAATCAAGTGAAAGTTAAGTCGATAGCTGTTTAAAAATTCATTATATTCCATTTTGATTATTCTGTCATTATTTTCATTTTAGAGTCAGCAAAAGCAAAATATGACTCATCGGTATTCATTCAAAAACACACTGCAGTTTTAATTTAGCGAGATGTGAGGTTTATAATCTAGTTAAAGCACTTGATAACCTCCTAAAACATTCAACATTGTATGTAAAATGAAACTGGCTGCTTGTTTAATTACATAAAAAGACTAACTAATGAAGTGAAATGGATACTGTGTTTTATTAAACTATGCTTTTGTGGTTAATTCATTGCTGAAATGGGCATGGGCCTAAGGGGTTCTGGAATTCCAGATGCAGGCTTCTAAATGGGTTGCCATCCTTCCTGCTTAATATGAATACTCTGGGATGTCTCTACAGATGGAGAAGGTTTCAGTTAAAATTAAAAGATACTTCTAAATAAAAGCTCAGCAGTGAATAGGGTCAGAGACAGCGGTGGTAAATAAAAACAGAACTCCGGAGCCACCAAGAAGACTCATTGGGTAAAGATGCTTACCACCAAGCCAGAATCCCTACATTTGGTCCCTAGAACCCATCCAGTAAAATTAGCCTATGACATCCAAAACCACAACACAACATGCACCATGCCCCTACTTGCTAACTAAATAAATGCATATAATTAAAAAGTACTCAGTTTATCGATTGTTATTTTTCATATAGGGCCTTGTTATGCTTCCCAATCTGGCTTCAAACTCCAGAGCTCAAACAACCCTTCTACCTCATTCTCTCTCCCAGTGGGGACCATATGCATGCACCAACACCACTGTACCCGACTTCCAGAACATCTTTGTAAACAAGCCCTTTATAAATAAGCACTGAAGTTTCTGAAATAGACACATTTTTTTTAATCATACTAACAAAAAATATAGCTTTTGAAATGGAGACAATACTAAATAGTACACATCTCTAGGGTTTCCTAGGGATAACCTATGGTAGGTTCATTGCAGCAGTCTCATTATTTCAGATGACAGCATTGTAAAGCTTGAGACATTTAGGTTAGTACTGTAAAACTGGAAAGTGCCCTTAATCCATGAAGAGAGAACCAATAAGAGGGAGGAAAGAGCATTGAAGGAGGATCAGAGCCAAAGTGGATGTCAGCAAGTGCTGGCTGATAGGAGCCTGATATAGCTGTCTCCTGAGAGGCTCTGACAGTGCCCAACTAATACAGAAGTGTAGGCTCACAGCCAACCATTGAACTGAGTACAGGGTCCCCAGTGAAGGAGCTAGAGAAAAAACTCAAGGGGCTGAAGGGGTTTGCAGCCCCATAGGAGGAACAACAATATGATCTAACCAGTACCCCCAGACCTCCCAGGGACTAAACCACCAACCAAAGAGTACACATGGTAGGACTCAGGGTTCCAGCAGCATATGTAGCAGAGGATGGCCTAGTTGGTCATCAATGGGAGGAGAAGTCCATGGTCCTGTGAAGGCTCTATGCCCCAGTGTAGGGGAATGCCAGGGCCAGGAAGTGGGAGAGGATGGGTTGGTGAGTGGGGGGAAGGGGGACAGGGGTTTTTTTTTCAGAGGGTAAACCAAGAAAGAGGAGAACATTTGAAATGTAAATAAAGAAAATATATAATAATAATAATAATAATAATAATAATAATAATAATAATAATAATAATAATAAAAAGAATGATAGGTCAGAGTAGCTTTCCTGGAATGGGGAGTGGGGTAACAATGCTTGTAGACAAAAGAGGTGTGCTACCCTTTTAGAGCTTATAGGATCCCTGACCCTTCCTCATAATAAAGATTTTAAGTGCAAAAACGTTTGTTGAAAAATCATTAAAATACTATAAAAGTCACATAGAATTATGAGTTCCTTCATTAATTAGCCAAAGGCCAAGATCCATCAATAGCATAACAATGACTTTGAATTTGAAAATATTTTCTTAAAGAATTTTCTTTGAATCTGAAATAACTGTGCAATGGTATAATACTTAGCAAAAATTCCAGTCAACAAACACTGGCATCACCCAGGAGGCAAGACTCCAGACAGAATCTCTGTGAGAGAGTCTTTAGCCTTTGGGCATACCTGTGAGGGGTTATGTTCATTACTTTCTTTGAGATGGGGAGAATATCCCTCTGGAAAAGTTTGTGGTATGACCCCTTGGGCTTGAGTCCTGTAGAAAGGAGAGGGCTAGCTGAGCATGAGCCTTCTTCACCCTTTGCTTCCTGATTGTGACTGTTACACGACCAGCCTTGAGTTCCCATTGCCTGACTTGCCTACCTTGATTGAGCCCTGGAACTCCTCCCCTGAGTTGCTATTTTTTCTGCTTTTTTTTTTTTATCCAGGCCAGGCAATATGTTTTAATTTTAATTCCAGGATATGGGGCTACTTCAGATTGTCCACAACAACTGATGATGATTGATTTGCCTCATGCTCTAGCAGGGGTGTGACTTTGCCAGCTGTAGATAGTTTCTGAGAGTGTGCTGTTTGGAGTTTTTGGTAGCACTTCAGAAGGCATATAAATGCCAGGGTTTTAGAGAGAGAGTTGGGTTGTTGGTTGCTGTTGACTGTGATTTGTTAAGAACTTGAGCACAAAGAAGATACAAGAAGAAATTAAATATCCTTCCTAATGGCAAAAATAAAACTTGCCCCAAGGAATTTGATGCCCCTCATCATCAGGAAGTAGGCTAAACATAATGTCACAACACCAGACAGAGAAACTAACACAAACTGATAGGGGAAAAGGAGAAGGAGGAAAAGATGAGGGGGAAGAAAAAAAGGAAGGAAGGAAGGAAGGAAGGAAGGAAGGAAGGAAGGAAGGGAGGGAGGAAAGAAGGAAGGAAGGAAGGAAGGAAGGAAGGAAGGAAGGAAGGAAGGGAGGGAGGGAGGGAGGGAGGGAGGAAAGAAGGGAAAAGGAAGAAAGGGATGGATGGAGGGAGGGAGGTAGAGAGGGAGGAAGGAAGGAAGGAAGGAAGGAAGATAAGAAGGAAGCAAGCAAGCAAAGGTACAATGTTGATTGATGAAGAAGTCAGAGGCACACTAAGACTCAACTGGTAGTTTATCTAACTAAAAATATGTGAAATTCAAGATGCTGATGAACAGAAATTAAGATGATTTTTTTCCTACCTTGTTTTCAGGACTGCTATAATCTCAGGTTAATAATTCTTGGTTTTATGACTTGGGGGTTATGCCTCACTGAAGTTATGGACAGAACATTCCTTTCAAAAATTTCAAGCAGGATGTACTCAGCACAATTCAAATTATATATATATATATATATATATATATATATATATATGTATGTATATATGCAAGTACTTATCAAGGTCTGTCTTCAAAGCACACAGTTTAAATGAGGGCACCAGATGACTAAGTCAGCCAATATGCTATGTCAAGTTAATGGTATATGCTGTGTTCTAACACAGAGAAATTAATTATAAAGTTTGTCTTGAAGGAGAAAGAAAAATATCACAGGAAACATATGATCAGATCAAAATGAAAGGTCAGGGTATATGTGGTGGAGTGTTGGAAGTTACTGATCTGGGCAGACAGGAGTTTAATACCAAAAAGAATGACATGGTGGGGAGAGGGGATCTTAGCTTCACCAGGTACATATGACTCCAGCATGCCAGCCCAGGAGTCATAACACAAAGGCACTCTGTGTTAAATTCCATATCTGTGTTCTGCTCCAGCAGCTTACATTCCCAATCTCTATTGCCTAAGCACAGATGCATTCTTTCTTCATTTAGACCCAATACTTCTCCTGTCTGGGAGTCTTCACTGGCCACTCTTATCCATAGGTTCTCTCTCTCTCTCTCTCTCTCTCTCTCTCTCTCTCTCTCTCTCTCT
>JADRCD010216270.1:0-14050 GCA_019843815.1 Montemys delectorum
CTAGATCGTTCCTTTCAAAATATGCTTGATTTGCTCTAGTTGAGACTTAAAATATAGAAAGTAGGATTTGCTAGTGGAATTAAACTCATAAAAACTGGCTACAATAGTTGATACTTCCAGATCTTAAGCCTTCAGTGGGTTTACGATTACAGAGAAAGCCTTACGTGTATGAGATCATAGGAAGCCCATTAGAGACTTCTCCAGGGTTTCACGCTTTCAAAGAGCTTTCTTGTACTTTTTAACAGTCAAAAGCAGGGTAAAAAAAAAATCTTAGCTAGCATAGCTACAATCTTTTAAAAATTTAATTAAAAATTAAAAAAATATGTAAGTTGCTGGTATGTAGAGTGAAACAGTAATATAGTTTTCTGGATAGAGACAGATGTTCAGCATTCAAAACAAGTGAAAAGTTACACTGGAATTAAAGTTACAAATTTTCTCATTTTTAAAGTTTGCACGCCTCCACCAGCCTAAGTAACTGTGACAGACGTGAACTTGGTCAGGCAAAATACTGAAAATTTCTTCACAATTTACGTTGCTGTTGCCCAGCGTGTTCAATAAGCACGACCGATAAGGGCAGAACAAAAGCCACATTTAGAAGACTTCCACCTAATTAAGCAGTGCGTGTTGCTAGATTTAGTAATCCAAGTGGCAATTCATGATCTCCAGTCTCCCCAGGCAGGAGAGCGTGCATGTAGGCAAGCAGAGCAATGGAAATCTTTTTCATTAGTCAGATAATCACCTGGCAGTGAGAAGTCATTCTCCCCTTGATGGAATACTCATCATCAGAAAAGTATTCTTCATTTTTAACAGGCCTTACAGTTTTACCCTTACAGAGTGGTTTCTAAATGTTTTTATTTCCCAGTAGTTTCTCCTAAATCACCTTAATAGATACGGAGATTAAAACTAAAAGTAAACTAAAGGAAAGTTTATCATTAAATTTAAAAAGTTACACCCAACAACCTAAAGAAAGCCTGCATTTAAATAAAGTTTGCCATTCATGTCGTCAGTGAGGTATAATTTTTTTTTTTTTTTTTTTACTTTTTACTTAATTGACTATGTGACTGGTAAGTCTTATCTTTAAATCTGATAACAGTAATCCTCATACAGAATCAAAGCAGATTGCCAGTTTGAAGTCAGAAATCCTGTCTTAAATATTAAATGGTGCCAGGGATTGAAAGTTTACCCAAACGATGTACATTTTATGATTTTATAAACACAGCACAGCTTTTGGAGTGTACTGATGTTGTCTGTTTTGGGTCATCAATAAGCCCTTCAAGTGGGAATAGGAGAAACCAGAACCCCTCAAAAAGAGGGAAAGTCACTGAATAAAGCCAGCCTTTCCCAATGGGCTAGATTGCAAAGCCATAGGCACTTTAATTTTTGGAAGTGTTTATGTGTAAATCTTTTAGAAGTAGTCAGAGTTTCTAAATCTGAGGAGTGTTCAGAGGAAACTGGTAACTTATTCCACAAACAGAAGCGCGCAAAAGTTTACCCTAAGGGATTTTCCGTGACATTATTGATAAACAAACCTACAGTATTATAATTTATTGCTGCTCTTAGAATGATCTTACGTTTCCACATCTTCTGCAGGAAGAGAATACAGATATTTAAACACTTTACAACCTGAGACTTTTCATTATTCTAGTAGAATCTGTATAGTCTGGCTCTTTTTCCCTTCTTGGGCAGGATGGTTCTACTGAATCTATCTGTGGTGTCAGTCCTTTATGTCTGCCCATGACTTTGGAGCTGGCAGGGGCTCGGAGGTTAGTCTTCCCAAGTGGAAGATCTATCTATCTATCTATCTATCTATCTATCTATCCACCTACTATCTATTGCAAAGTCACAGCACTACATTAATGTTTTGACATAGTTCAATCTACTTTTTACACCATTGGTTTTTTTTTTCAGGATTCTCGGAAGTCAGAAAGGCTGTTGTATCTTGATTACACACCCTGGATAAACTCCCTGCACGCAGTCACACCCAGGGGACAGTCAACCAATTAAAAGGGGCATTTGGGACAGGGTGATTATCTTAGGAGGTGGCACTGAGAACATTTTATCCTCTGGTGGGTCCATGAGAAACAAGTTCTTTGGGGTGGTGTCCTTGGGCACATTTATCAAAAAGACTGAGTGTCATGGCAGTGAAAAGTCAAGCAAGGCCCAGACACGCAGGACTCTGTTGTAGAGATCGCAAATGCTTCATGAAGCTGCCTCTACCCATTCCCCCAAATCTCCGTTCTTTCATTTGGAGATCAAATCCCGTAGCATATTGGGAACTTGAGAATCAGGCCCTGGAATGTTAATGGAGAAACATAAATCAGGGTCTGGGAAAACAGTGGTCATTATCAATGCTGCCAGAGGCAAGCAGGCTCCTAGGAGCGATTACTTCCACTCGTCTCCTGTTCCCATTTGAAGGGTGAACACATTGAGGGACACCTCGCTTCACGAGGGACTTGCTCAGAGTCAGAGTGTATTCTGAGAGGAGCTGATAACTTACCACCTCTTAAGTTTTACAATTCTCTCTTTACATAGTGATGTGAGTGAGGGGTTCCTCAGGAATTGGCTTTAAGAGCTTATGAATTGTTTACGAGTGCAGTCTCTGCTGCTGCCGATTTTTCTAATCGCAGATGGAAAAAGGATTAGAAATTTGCTCAGAATTAAAATTCTTCCACCACTGTCTACAGTCCTTGACATCATTGAATTTGATAATTTAGTTAAACAAATATTTATATTTGCTTGAAATATATATGCCCATTTATAAGGCCAATGTCTTACAAATATGCAGGATATTTATTCTTTGGGATAGAAGACTGAATTTGTAATGCAAGCATAGGCAGTAGAAAGTTAATTTTAGCACATTGCAGGTTTACCAGCTGTCTATATGAGAAACAGTGAGAACTGAAAATATTTGTTTAAATTGTAAAGTGAGATTAGAAAGAAAAGAAGAGGAGAAAATAGACAAAAGAGAAAGTGGATTTCTGTTAAATCTTGAGGGTATTCAGGCTCAGCCTTGTACCACAGAATATCTTAGAGTATTTTGTTGTATAGAAATAATGGTGGCTTCTGAAATCACTGTCCACAGACAATAAGCAGCTAACATCGATTTGACCCAGATTCACGCTAGGTACCTTAAGTCCCCTGGAGCCTGGTACTGCCAATCCTTAACATTCATGGTGGGGGTAGGGGGCTGAGAAAATATCATATCCAAGACATTTTGAGGCTCTCTCTCATTCAATGCTTGGAAACCTGCAGGAGCCGGAACAGATGAAAAAATGAGGCAGCTCAGCTGGCCAAGCTTTGCTCAGCTCTACTCGGCCTGTGACCTTAGGAGGGGGTTGTGGAGTCAGCTTTCTCATTATTGCCTTTGTCCTGTCCTGGAGTAAAATTTGTAGTTTCATGGCTGAGCTAGTTTACCAACTCTTGCCTGGAATATGGTTGACGGGCTGCAAGGACTTGGATGATATGAGATGCGCGCATCTTCTCTTAGGAAGTACTTGCTTGCCACTTCACTTGGGTGGAGCAGCTATTTCTAGAGTGTCTCTTGAGATGAGCTCACAGTGGGATTAGCCAGTATCCTCCTTTCTACCCATGAAGTTGCTAAAACCACAGGTGTTTATAGAACATTTACAAGGCATCCTGCTACAAGCACACATGTCTCCTGGAAGCAACAGGACAGGAGAAAAAGGGGACTAGGGGCTGAGGGAATTTCCAGGGGACCCACCCATCAGCACCTACTGTTTTAGCTGTTGGAGAGCTGCAAATAGTGTCTCTCCACAGTTAAGTGTGGCAGATACAGAATCAGCATTAGGACTCATTAGGACTCTGATGAGAACCTTGCACCAACTTAATGGCATTACAAAATAAATACTTTCCAGGAGAGTGTTCATTTAATATTATTATTATTTTTTCAAAACAGAATGCCTTTATAAACTCTCAGGATTTAATTTATTTTTATTGCAATTTAATAATAGTTAGAAAGAAACGTCTTGTGAAAATAAGTGCTCTAAATAAAAACACAGTTACTTTTCCATTACAGTGTCTAATTACTCATCCTTGCAAGAGCATTTTATATGGCAGTTTAAGTTCTTGTACGTGGAAACTTGGCACTGGTGTGAGGAGGAAAGTCTTGCACCTAGACGGTCTCAGAAGGTTGTCTAATTATATTCGGGCTGCAGCTGAGTCTCAAGCCAACCCTGGAGAGGAGAGGGGACCCGAGTGCAGTTACTGAGGAGTTTCTGGTGTCTGAGTCCAGTTGGAATTGATTACCTGGAATAGTAATCACAGACTGTAGCTGATATGAAAGTACATCTGAGAAGATCCCTGCCAGTGTCCAGAAGGTGCTGATGTCAGGACGACTCGATAGGTCTGGCATGCAGCTGTGTATGTTTCCTGACTGCCGGCTAAGGGTGCAAAGACAAGCACAGCCATCCACCACAGAAAGGTCAGATGCAAGTGAAGAGAATCTGGAGATGATTGATCTAGGACATTAAGTATGTCACAAGTCTAGGCATCTTTTATTTTTTTAAGGACTAGGCCTGACTATGTGTTCTATATTAGATTGGATATATAGATGTGTAGTCCAAGCCCACATCAAATTGCAAATGCTACTATCTCAGCATTGGGGGGGGGGGGTAGATTTGTGCCATTATGCCTGCTCAATGTACTTTGCTTCTTTGAGACAGGGTCTTATTGTGTAGCCCTGGCTAGATTGAAACCCCATCTGTAGACCAGGCTGACCTTAAAACTCACAGGGATCTGCCTGCCTCTGCCTCCAGAGTGCTGGGATTAAAGGTGTGCTCCACCACTCCCAGATCCAATATACTTTTGCTTACTACTTTTTATAACACATGACTTAGTTCTTCAATAAATGCTATGATTGCCTTTTCCATTTGCATATGCAAGATCATATAGCCCTTGGGAGAAATGGAATTGTCTGGGGATTTAGGGAAACTTTACGAAGGCTTGGCTGGATTTCCACTCCAGGAAATGCTTGGGCACGGCATGTCCCTGTCAGCGTCCGCCACCCTGTTCTTCAGGGCTTCCTTCACTCTGTGACATAACAATCATTGAGATTCAAGTTAATGACCCTGTCACAAACAAGGTGGCAGTCACCGATGGATTGAGGATTAGTTTACATAATACCTTGGGTTGCTGACTGCACTTTTCCTGAATGGACACCAGAAACAGTATGGCTTCTTATCTTGGGGAATTAGCTTTGATTAACCAAGAGGGGTTGCAAAGACTCTCTGAGTCTTGCAGTCATCATCCAGAGAAGCATATAAACTTGGGAGAAAAAACAGAAGCACTTTATGTTCAACGTCCTTATTCATGGGCATAAGCACAATAATGCTAGTATGTGTCAATTTTCTCCTTCCACTGTATGGATCCAAGTGATGAAACTCATCAGGTTTGGTGGCAAGCATCTTTACTAAGTCATCCAGGTGGCCCAGTACTAGTACTTTTGCACGCGCGTGCGCGCGTGTGTGTGTGTGTGTGTGTGTGTGTGTGTGTGTGTGTGATTGATATGTTATAGCACTGGAATAATGGCTTTTGTTGGTTTTTGGTTTTGGTTTTTGGTTTTTCAAGACAAGGCTTCTCTACATATCCCTGGCTGTCCTGGAACTCACTCTGTAGACCAGGCTGGCCTCGAACTCAGAAATCTGTCTGCCTTTGCCTCTTAAGTGCTGGGATTAAAGGGTGTGCCACCACTACATGGAATAATGGTTTTTTAAAATCAGCTCTAGAACATCCCCAAGAGGGGTTGAGAACTTGAGTCATATTACAGGTGGTACAGTCAGACCATTCATGGAGGTGAAGGATTCAATGGCCAGTGGAATGCAGGGATTCTCAGCTTCACCGTGGTGTCTCACAGCCCCTGGGTAGGCAAAGCAGAGGATCTGGCCATCTAAGTTGAGAACAGAGCTGTAGAGAAATAGCCTTTCTCAAACTCCAGGTGCCAATGGTTAGTTGTTTAGTCTGATGACTTTGGGAGGATTCTCAGATTTTATTTTGTTGTTGGTGGGAACAAACCTGGGGCTTTGTGCCGGCTGAGCTGGGACTCCCATTGGGGTTAGATCACTGTGGAGAAGAGCTGGCAACTCCTGGCAGTGCTGCTGATGTGTGCACTCTGCAACGCAATGCCTTGGAAAGCTGTGCCTTGAGGAGTCATAGAACATGTGCAACAGGACGCAGATTAGAACGTTGCTCTTTTCTGTGTCTTTTAGATGAGGGAAAGTTAAAAGCAAACAAACAACCTAACCAGCCTTTTAGAGAGTAAAATAACACGTGCTGTAATTGTCCAATAAACTTTATGTAGTAATTAAAAATAAATGAACTAAATGTTCTGTGTCAACATGGATCATTTTAGAAATCAAAAGGCTGGGGATGAACAAGCTGTAGATGGATGTGTACAGTCTGATGCCATTTACAGAGGGAATGAAAACATTCAGGCTGGTACAGGATGCTAACAGGCGGGAGGATGGAAGTAGGAGAGTCACCTCCATAGTTTTATTTCCCTATGTAATTATTTATCATTCAAAAGGGCCTATGGAGACTCAGTCTAAGCATTACAAATCTGTCACTTGCTTGTGGGTTCACAGATGTTCACAGTATTACTCTTTGCACTTGTCTGTCTAGTTGAAACTTTTCATAACATAAACATTGAAAAGCGATAGGATAAGAGACCACACATGTCCATGAAACTCTTAATCTTATGGAACTTTTGATGGTGTTCTCAATAGCTTTTCCATCCTGAGACAAAAGCTTGTCGGCATTTTCTCAGTGGGGACACAAGGTCACTTAACAGCCACTGTGGCTGCTGAAGCTGGGTTTGGGGTCCTCCCCACCTCCCCAGCCTGGTTGACAGCATTATTTCCCTCTGCAGTAACTGCCGTACTCTATTAATGCTTTGGCATTCAATCAAAGAAACTCGGAGCTCCCAAAAGAATTATTACAACTCTTACTCTTAATTGTTATTCCTTGCTAATTTGTATCAACAATTATATAAGTCTGAATTATTAGAATTTCTTATCTTAAAGTCATAACTGTCTTTGCTTTGCATCTTAATTTTATAAATATTTGCTGGTATGGTGATGTGCTGCCCTTGGATTTTGAACAGAGGCTCATTGGTACTGATATTTTACTTTTCAAAAATTGTCCAGAATAGTTGAGATTGAATATCAAAGAATGTAATGTTAAATTGTAGTTTCTTCAGCAAGGGGGATAATACTATTGGCACATCATATAAGTTTTCTTTATATTTTGTAACCATTTAAAATTTTAACTTAAAAACTGTTCAGTGTGTGGTGTCAGGGAATGTTGGAAAGGATGAAAGTAACCATGGTGATCTCCAGAGAGATGTCTGTTACCAGTAATAAGTGGCCATCGTGCTGTTTGGAGGTGCTAATCTCAACGACATTATTCTGTAATGACAAGTGTCATGGCAGCTGCTTTATTCTGCTATCTTAACAGTCCAGACATTTTAATTACCATCGCATGGTAGGTCTAATTTAGAAATACTGCTTTTAGACATTTTGGCAAAAATATAGCCTTTTGTGAGCTCTGCTATCCTTTAATTAAAGTAGTTGGTACAATTGAATTGGCTAAAGCATCCCTCACCCCCAATTCCCCACATTACTCCTTTATGCTCAAGCAAATATGAGTAAAGATACATCTAATACCTCACAACATTGCAAGAAGGGTGAGAACAGTTCAATAAGATGTTGGCAGGGGGCATCGCTCTTACATAAATATAACATGTTGTTACAATTGTTCTATTTATTATTATTAGTCACCTAGAATATTTAATTAATAAATTAAGCTCTGTGATAAATATACATGAATGGAAAGAAGCCAGTGTGACATGCAGGGATTGGTTCTAGAACACTTTCATCTCTCCTTGGTGGATGCAGAAACATATCTTTGGATGAGGATAAGGAGGATGAGTGAATTCCAAAGAGTTTCCAGGCAGCCTTGGATATGTCTATGAGAAAAATACAGGGGACGTCATTCTACAAGTTATGAAGGTTTGCACGCTGGCGTCACATCTGACACATCTGCTTCTGAACCTTCAGTTTGGAACTACCTGGGACGGGCTCGTGGGGTGGGTGGCTCAGTGGTTAAGAGTCATTCTTTTATAGGACCAGAATTCAGTTCAGTACTCACATCCAGCTGGAGGATCTGATGCCCCTTTTCTTCCCCCTTAGTCCCCTTCCACCCCACATATATACATGTAAATGGGAAATAAAAACAAATCTTTAAATCGTTGAGCTGGGCGTGGTGATGAATTTCTTCAATCTCAGCTTAGGCACATAAATGTTTGTGAATTTCAGGCCAGTCTGGTCTACACAGGGAGACTTAGTCAAGACTGCCCTGTCTCAAAAAGCAAATCATCAAACAAAAAAAAAGTTAAGATGTAGGATATCCAGGGTTTCACTGAGGGGCAGAAAAGGAACTTTATCTAAGTTACTCCCTTTCCATGATTAAAATATTTTATTGAATAACTTAGTATGTCACCTCTGAGGAGATTTTGTTGGGAGTGTTGTTAATTTTGTTACTCCTGGACATCACGGGAACTCATGAACACTCTTAGCTCATTAGGCAGCTGGGGCTGCGATAGGTTCATTTTCCAAGTTGTCTGTTCAGATCATAGCATGACTCTGTCAGAGGACTAGCTATGTTCTTTTTTTTTTTTTTCTTTTAAACTGGAATATTCTACTTTTGATGCTTGGAACAATTACGCCTAAACAGAATGCATTTTGCTGTTTAGGATGTTAGAAAAATAAAAGGCAGCCATGTGCCAGGCTCGAGCTAAGAACTTGTAGGACTTGTAAGGGTTATTAAACTAAATGGAGACTCTGTATGAAGTAGTTCCCATTATCACTGTTTAAGGAAAATGATGAGTAAGTACCAGAGTTGAGATTGGACCTTGCATCTCTTTCAATGTAAAGTTACATTCATGTGATTACTAGGCATATAAATTAGAACTCAAATCTGTCCCCTTTTACGCAGGCTTCATAATATATATTTGTGTGTGTGTGTGTGTGTGTGTGTGTGTGTGTAACACAAACAGCAAAGTCCAATTTTTTTGTGTGTGTGTATGTGATTGAGGTTTTCAATGATTCTAGAAAACTTTGGCAAAGCAATGGGATTTGAGGTGGGAAATGGCATATCTGATCATATCATGTCATCATATTATATCATGATCTGTTATCATCTGCTTCTATGACTCACTTGTTGCTGGGTGACAGTTGCTGAGTCTTCCCTGGGCATCACTGTGCTGAGATTCATTGAGTGAAGCTGTCCATAGAATATTCAAGGGTGGACTCTACATTCCCTCATTGCTATGAAATGGATAGAAAATGCTTAACTTGGATCCAGTCTCCACTTATTCCCATTTTAATTGACACATACATGTAGGGTATGGTATGAGAATTCAAAATGCCATGCAGTGTCTGGTGATCCAAACCTGTAGTTACCATTTCCATGTCATTGAACATGTCTCATTTTTGTCTGTGTTTTGAGCTCCAGCTAGTTGCCTACAGCATATGTCATATATTGTTGTGAACAGCAGCTCTCCATTGTGCTATAGAGTAAAAGTGTTTAACCTTCCATCTAAGCAGGATTTAGATACCCATTGTCCATTCCCCCCTTATTTATTTATTTGTTTATTTGTTTATTTATTTATTTATTTATTAGTTTCCAATCAACTCACATAATTTTTCTTTCTTTGCCTGGCTTATTTTACTTCATATACTGCTCTTTGGTTCCATTCACTTTGCTATAATTGACAAGACCTGATTAAAGAATGGTCACAATCTTTCTTTTTTTAATTAATCAATTAATCAATTAGTTAATTAATTCACTTTATATCTCAATATTGGCACCCCTTCTCCTTCCAATACCCCCTCACACAGATCCTCTTCCCCCGTTTTTAAAAATAACTTTATTTTATTCTATGAGGATGCAGTGTTTTGATATGAGGGTATCAAATCCTCTGGAACTGGAACTACAGATGGTTGGAAGCTGCCATGTGGGTAGTAGGAACTGAACCCAGGTACTCTGGAGGAGTCGCCAGTGCTCTTAACCACGAAGCCATCTCTCCAGCCCAACAGTCTTTGTTTTTAAAAGATTTCTTGGACACTGAAGCTTAGGAATCACTGCTCAATTGGGGGTAACTGCTTAAGGATAAGACAGGTGTAACTTGTGTCTCCTGCTCACAGGTCTTAGACATGAACCACTTAGTGGAGGCACACTGGGTACAGGTTTTGAGTTAGACAGACCTCGGTTTGTCTGTATTTTATTGTCTGTGTGACCCTAGGCAAACCACTTTAACCTCTCTGACACTAAATTTCCTCATCTATAAAATGGAGATGATAATGACTACACAATAAGGTGAGTCATGTAGGTTAAATAAGATAATGTTTATAAAACTATTAAGCTTAGTTCTTGGAAACAAAGCACCCAGTAATTGATAGATCCCATTAAAAATAATTATCTTATAAAAAGAATGTCTTTTCAGTTGATTGAGGCACAGCCCTTTAGGGAAAGATTACAATTATTTGTGAATTAAACTCAAGCAAATTTAACTCTCTCTCTCTCTCTTTCTCTCTCTCTCAAAACAAACCAACCCCAAACAAAAAACAAAACAACAAACAAACAAACAAACAAAAAACAACCCACTTTCCTCTAGGCACTCTCTGGATTCTATCACTGTGCTGGATGTCTTTTAAGGCAATGTGGGTGGTCTGTGAGTTGTTTGAGTTCAGGTCCTCTGGCTAGGTCTGCTTCACTCCTCTCACTATTCTGTTCTACAATGGGAACTGGAGTTTTATAAGTTGACAGGGACCAGACAGGAGGGAGCAAGAGGACAGTAAGACATGGTATGCCATGTCATAGAAGAGGAATGCCAACCAATGCAAAAAGTCAGGCTTGAGGAAAGAAGCCAGAGGACTGCAGCAGAGTCCCGAGATGCTTGCTCAGCCCCTGCTGTCCCCGGGAGGAAAACACATGTTAAAAAGAAGCCTGCAATCCTGTGCGTTTGGAGACAGCCCTGTGAATACGTGCTCCTTTCAGAGGCGTTCCTGCTAACTCACAGCAGCCACTGACTTATGATGGGGCAATAGCCTGCCCAGCCACACATGTAGCCTAGTTATTGCACACCTTAATGATGTGTTAAAAAGTGTCATCATCCTGGATCAGGGAAGATCCTTATGCCTGTATTCTAACATAGCTGCGGAATTCATGCAGTGTCACACAGGAAACTGTGTACCTGATGAAGACAGAGAGTGTGCAAGCAAAGATCAAGGTGGAAATCCTGCCCAAACCTTTCTTCCTGGGCTGGGGACGAAGCTCAGTAGCAGACAGCTTGCCTAGCATTTGTGAAGTCTGTAGTCCTGCATACAAACAAAACCAAAATAAACCACCCCCTATGCCTGTTTTCTGTGGACCTTTCCTGACTGTAATGTTGGCATACTTTTTACATTCTGTTATTATAAAACAAGCCCCACCTTCCCATTGGGTTAGGAAAGGAATGACTGATTAAGGAATATTAATTTAGGATAAAAACATGATAAGCATATGGGAAGCTAAATGCTCCCTGGAATGATACACATTGTGTTCTGTAGGCAAGTGGGTGTAAGGGCTGGCCAAATCTGGTCCACCATCTATTTTTTGATACTGTGAACCAAGAATAGTTTTTACATTTATAAATAGTCATAGAGACGGCAATAGAATATTTCATGATCTGTGAAAGTTATATGAAATTCAACTAGTGTCCATGCATACAAAAGTCACTGGAGCTTAACCATGTACCATGCACTCTGGTTTCCAGATCATGTGTAGCATCTCTCATGATAATCAGCAGAGGCAGATAGATAGAATAGAGACAGTGTGGCTCACAAAAGCCATATGCATTTATTTTCCAGAAAGTTTTGCCAACTCTTGACACAGGCTATTAGAAGAGGAGTTCCTAGTTGTGAAATAAGGTGGTTACTGATCCAAACATCTGACGTCATCCCAAGCCACACAAATACCTCTTTTGATCCATCGTGGGCCTGGTGCTGCTGTCATACATTGACACGTGAGGGTCTGTCTGAAGGTGATAGTTTACTGGGGATCTTCAAAAGGACTCTTAAAATTGAGATCAGGCTTGGGCTCTTTGGAGGACTTCTCAAAATATTCTAGAACAATTCTAGAGAGAGCGATCAAAAACACAAGCTGGCCAGGCAGTGGTGGTGCACGCCTTTAATCCCAGCACTTGGGAGGCAGAGAGGCAGGCAGATTTCTGAGTTTGAGGCCAGCCTGGTCTACAGAGTGAGTTTCAGGTCAGCCAGGGCTACACAGAGAAACCCTGTCTCGAAAAACAAAATAAAAACAAACAAACAAACAAACAAACAAAAAAGGGGCTGGTGAGATGGCTCAGCAGGTAAGAGCACTGATTGCTCTTCTGAAGGTTGTGAGTTCAAATCCCAGCAACCACATGGCAGAGGCAGGGGGATCTCTGTGAGTTTGAAGGCAGCCAGGTTTTCAGAGCTAGTTCTAGGATAGCCAGGGCTACACAGAAAAACTCTGGTCTTGAATTCTCCACCCCCTCCCCCCAATACTTACAGTAATGTGGTTGAGTTTCAACCACAATAAAGTGGTTGGAATTCAGTAAATTATTTTTAGGCCTCTCCCTTTGCTGTTTCAACCCCCACTGTTTTTCCTAGAGGGAATATGAGGGTGACAAGTGAGGGCAGGCTGGAGTATCAACGTGACTGATGGCTTCAGCGAGATTTGGTGATGGTTCATATGCTTCTTAATTGCTTTTAACTTGTCATCTATCCCTAGAAATAATATTAAATACAAATAAAAGTTATGTAGTCATTTACCACAGCCCTGGCTGGAAAGACAAAGGAGAATAGGCTGAGGCAGTTGACTGTGGTCATCCAGCTTGCTGTGGGATGTCTGTCTCTCTGTCTCTCTGTGCCTGTGGGTTCCCAAATGTCTAGGACAGGAGCTCATAATTTTTTTCAAGAAGGACAAAATGTGATTCTCTAGCTCTTCCAGGTCTCCCTTGCTTCTCTTTAGAATGTTTGCTCATGATGAGGCAGCCTTTGAGCAAAGCCCTTTAGGGAACAGGATGTGTGAAAGTAAGCTGGTTTTGTATATGTGCCCTTGCCTTATAGGGTTAACCTAGATGCTAGGCTGAGAAGCTTCTAGACTTAGTCCTTACATTAAGCAGGAGCTGGGGAGTCATAAGGCCAATTAATTTCACAGGAGTAAATTATAGGTTTCAGTGGGTAAAATTCTCAAGTACAGATTTTTTAGTCACTCTAAGGTGAAGTTCATAAAATAATAACCTTGGCACTTGTATATTCTTACCTGAGTGTCTTATATGAGCTTATGTAATTTTTCCCATCTGGAAGGAATAGGGTGGAAGAGAAGATGAAGTAACTCTCCAGGCTGGACAGGGATACCTGCATTGGGGGCGGTCTCAGGTCTCTGCCATGCTAAGACAGGAAAGCAAACAAAACCCTGAACAGTGTGAGTAAAGGGACAGAAGCTACATTCAAGCCTTAACACAAAGAGGGGCCACTGATGCCCAGTTTGGATCTTGGTCATCTGAAAATTTTATTTTTAAAAGTATAACGCTGTATAGAAAACTATGGAGCAGAGACGGAAGGAAGGACAAGCATATAGCTATCTCCTGAGAGGCTCTGACAATACCTGACTAATACAGATGTAGAGGCTCACAGCCATTCACTGAACTGAGTACACTGTCCCCAGTGAAGGAGTTAGAGAAAAGGTTCTATGGAGCTGAAGGGTTTGCAGCCCCTTAGGACGAACAACAATTACTAACTAGTACCCTCAGAGCTCCCAGGGACCCAACCACCAATCAAGGACTATACAGGGTGGGACTGAATGTACTGACAGCAGGTATATAGTAGAGGATTGCAAATTCGATCATCAATAGGAGGAAAGGACCTCGGCCTTGTGAAGGTTTTGTGCCCCAGTGTAGGGGAATGCCAGGACCAATAAGTGGGAGAGGGTGGGGTGACGGGCATGGGGA
>JADRCD010216271.1:2760-13504 GCA_019843815.1 Montemys delectorum
ACTTTGTAGATCAGGCTGGCTTTGAACTCAGAGATCCACCTGCCTCTGCCTCCTGAGCGCTGGGATTAAAGACATGCACCATCACTGCCCATTGGATATTTTTAATGTATAGCTAAAACATGAAATTTACCATCATAACCGTTGGTAAGTGGGCAGCTCAGTAATATTAAGGATATTTCCATTTTTGTGCAATGAACCTTTTCATCTCAAAGACAGTATTTAAAATCATTCTATAATTAATATCTTACTGGAGAAAGATAAGAGAAAAATTTCCATCTACAAAAATATAGAGGATGTGCTAAAAATAGGAAGAGGCAGATCAAAAACTTGGGGAGTTAAGCACATAACGGCAAAGCTAAAATAAAATAAAATAAAATAAGTTGAACATACAGTTAAGGGATGCTAGGCAGATGAAAAAGAAAAGAAACCACGAGATAAGCTGTAAAAATCTTAGAAGAGTGGAAGTTGCAAAAACCTTAGCTCTGGGAAGAGAAAGGACAAAGGAAACACACACAATGTCACTAGGAAGACTTCTGGAAGACAAACTTGTAGATCATCCAGGTCCTGGGCCGCGTGGATCTGCTCCCCGTTCTCAGGATCAGACCTGTGGAATCGAGGCAGGAACTGCTGGGTGAGTGGAAAGCAGGTTTCATTGAGCAGCTCATTTAACTGGAGGCAAACATAGGTTATTTAAACTTTTGAAGAGTGGGTATGGGATGAGGGTACGTCATTGGTCCAGGCCAGGATGCAGGGGATACCTCATTTGCATAAGGAAGAATTCCAGGGGCTGCTGGACATGCCCTTATAAGGAGAGCGGTATGTTAACCTGGCTACCAGGCCGCAAAGGTGAGGGCACAGGTCTATGTGTGCTGTGACATGCAGGCCCAGCACAGGGAAGGGTGGCAGTGATCCTACGCCTGCAGATCTCAGGGAGAGGTTTCTAGGATGGCATATATCGACTCTACTCTTGCTCCAAGTCTGCTCCCCACCGGCAGCCCCACAGGCAGAGGATAGATAGCCTTGGCCAGGTCTAAGGAAGGGCAAAGACAGTCACCAGGGGTGAAAACTATTGTAAGAGAATTAGGAGTCAGACGTTTCTATCAAAACACACTAGAACCCCTTCTGCCTCCAGCCAACAAGCTCCAACCTAGAATTCAGGCGGCAGCCAAGCTCCTCTGAGTGAGTGTAGTGTGGAGATGTTTGACCCACCAGGCCCAGAGCTGCATATTTCCCCGACTGCTTAAGAAGCTCTGAGAGCCTGTGCTTAGGCCAGGGTGGAAACTCAAGTCCTCCAGCAATGGAAGACAGCAGCAAAGAGAAGCCTGTGAGACTGGATTGGGACACCAGGGGGGTAGGACCAGATAGAAAGGGCTTCGGAGCGTCTGGGCAGAGTTTACAGGATCACGAAAAACCCTAAGAGGGCATTAAGTGGTGGATTTAAGGAAAAGCATAAAACCACAGAGATAACCGTAATACACAGAAACTAACACAGTTTAACCAGAACAGTGGTATACACCTTTAATCCCAACATTGAGGACACAGAGGAAGACAGATCTCTGTGAGTTCAAGGCCATCCTGGTTGCTATAGTGACTTTCAGCACAGCCAGGAATACATAGAGAGACTCTGTCTCAAAAATCAAACAAACAGGAGGGAAGAGGGCTTTTCTCCAGAGGGGAAAAACCAGGAAAGGGGATAACATTTGAAATGTAAATAAAGAAAATATCTGATAAAAAAAAAAGAACAAAATACACACAAAAGTTTCAAAAAAATTAAACAAACAAACAAGAAAGCCCCCACACACACGCATACACACACAAGGGTTTGTCTTAACAAAACCCGGAGGTTGGACTGTGAAAGAAAACCTCTTCTATTGAGAGGATTCCATTAAAAAAAATCATGGAAATTGATGCCGAGAGGGGCAGGGTGCACGTAATAACGTTCAGGGGTACACATGCTCCATGATCCACTGGAGCACAGCAGGCAGGGAGGAGTGCATCTTGGGGCAGCGTGATCCCTGGGGAGCAGGGCTGGGAGTATGGACAGGACTGGAAAATGCTGGGTTTTGTCACATAGGCTTTTTAAAAAACAAAACAAAACAAAAACAAAAACAAACCTTTTTATTGATTGTTTGTGAGTTTCACATCATGCACCGCAGTCCCGTTCATCTGCCCATCCCCTCGTATCCACCCTTTACCCTTACCACCTCACCCCCCAAATAAAAAACACAGCAACCGACAAAAGTAAGCAAAACAAAACAAAGCATGGAAAACAGCTCATCGTGGAAGCTGTAGCATGTCACAGTGTGTCCCACAGTGTACCCCTCTGTCCACACATTTTCACTTGCAAATGTTCTTTCCAATGACTCATAGGTTTGGTTCAAGGTCCCTGGCTTCTGTGACACAATAATCAAATCCTCATCGAACTCCTCCTGGTTATCCTGTTGTTGCCCTGTGTCATGGGGAGATCCTGCAGCTTTGAATCAGCAGGACCGGCCCTTTCATTGCATCCCGACAGATTTGGGGGCAGACCAAATTCAGAGTCCCTGATCTGGGCCTGGGTAGCAGCTGAGCTGGTCAGCATGCGGGCTTTCTCTTATCTGCACCGCTCTCCAGCGCTGCTCCAGCTAAGCCACCCAATGCCACCATTAGCAGGAAGCGGGATCAGCTCCCTCCCCTGCTCTCACACATTCTCAGACCAGCTCCCTTGAACCCACACCTCCAAAGACAGCTCCTCTGCGTGGCCCAGCAAAGGTGTGGGAGCCCCCTCTTCAAAGTGCAGCAGCCTACAAGGGGCGGGGCCAGCTCTAAGTCTCTCACACCCTCTGGGCTGGCTCACTCATACCTTTGCCCTCAGGGCCAGCTCCACTGTGTTGTCCAGGTAAGGTACAGGGCCTGCTCTCTCAAATGCTACAACCAGTGAGAGGGCAGGGCTAGCATCCTGACTGCCTTTCTTGTTTGTTTGTTTGTTTGTTTGTTTAATTAGAGCAATCTCTTCTTTCCCTAGCCATATTCCTGCTTGGTGAAGCTCAGCTCACATCCCCAGTACCCTCCCTATATATCCACCCTCCACCACCCATGGCCTCTCTCAAGACATTAGTCACTTTCTGCCACATCCTCCTCTGTAAACTGTCCCCCCAGCTTCTTCAATACCGAATATCTCCAATGGAGATTGGGAAGAGTCTGTATTTCTGTGTGGGAGGCAGTGTCGGGCTCCATTACACTGAATGATTGCACTTTGTTTCGGAACCTTCCACTAGGCTCCCCCACCACTTCTCTGCACCCCTACCAACCTTTCCCCCCCCCCCCCCCCAACTCCTATAGCTCCCGAGACCTTGTAAGATTTACCTTCAGTTTCTGCTGGTCACTGCTTCAAAGTCCCAATGATCCCTCTACCACCAAGGTCCCCACCATGAATTGATTAGAACATCTGGTTCTCTCCACCCCCACCTCCATCCCAGTCCCAAGGTTTTGTCCCAGTCACAACACCTTGCCTGGGGTTCTGAGTAATGGATCCTTGTATCCTCTCACCCAAGGCAGCCCTGAGTGGCAATTCAACTCTATTCTGGGCCTTCTCTCTCAAGGCCCTTGTTGCTCATCTCTGCTGAGTTCAGCAGCCCTATATGATTAAAAAAATTCTGAAGAGCCACCTGGGTCCTTGCAAGGATAAAGCAGGTGGTTGGAGGAGGGGCACAGGGAAGGGGGGCACAGGGAGGAAGCCATGTACATTCTCTTTCTTCTATGTATCCATTTGCTATTTATGACCAGAAAGAGGGCTAGCCCAGAGACATCTGACTCCCAAGCCTTACATGGAATGAGTTCCCTCTCCACCACTAACTTCCCTGGGCAGATGTCACATTACATGCTGACAGCCAGGGGAGAATCCTTGTCCCTTTGAAAACCACAAAGCAGACTTTCGATACCACTTGTCCCTTCCTCCATCCATTCCAGTGTCCCCAGGCACCCCAGTCCCCATCCAAACTACGGGGGAGGATGGGATTAGAACCAGGTAAAGACCAGTCCTTGACATCACTGTCTCTGAAGAGATTCCTTGGCTGTCAAAGCCCCACCCCTCAGTCCTGGCTGTGCTGACCAAGGCCTCCGATCACAGGGAGGAAGGCTGGGGTCAGCTAGATTTATGCTTCTCCTACATAGTTCTCACATCGACTCTGCCCCATGGGCAGAGAGCGGGTCAACAAAATCCTCTCCTCTGCCCCTGATCTGCAATACTTCCTTGACCCCTGACCTCGAGGTGACGCGATACAGCTTGGTCCTAGAAATGGCATCACGGGGAGTTTCTATGAGAAGAGTTAGACCCCTGTACTAAGGGCCTGGGAGATGACCTGATAAGAGTCTTGAACATTCTCTGTCCCGTGATCCAGGAGGCCAGAAGGTCCAAGGCAAAGAGGGCCTGTCTGAACTACCCCCTCCCCAACAGTGGAAATGGCAGAGGCCAACGGGCAGAGTCAAGACAGACAGAATCAACTGGCTCCCTGGAAGGTCCTCAGTCAGCTCACTCTCTCCCACCCCCTGGGAAGCCTCCTAGGCTCTGTGCACCAGCCTCAGTGTGACACCAAGGGTCCCAGTGTACTCACATGGCTCCAGGCATCCACACTCTTTCACACAGAACCAAAGCCAGGTGCTTCCCGGCCACACTTCCCAGGCCTCTACTCTGCCTTTTTGGGGCTGCACAAGAACACCTGGTCCAGTTTTCTTTCCTTGTCAAAGTCCAGCAAGGGCCTCTCTCCCTTCAGAATTTTTTTAATCATATAGGGCTGCCTCTCTCCCTTGCAGCTTCTCAGGAGCTTTTGATGGTCATCTAGACTTGGTCTCAGGACCCTGTCTTATGTCACTGCTAGGTCCTCAACAGTCTGCTTAGGGGTGGTGCCCAGGGTCCAGTCCAGAGGGCGATCGTGTCCAGCACTCCACTGCCAGGTACTGTGTTAAGGTGGAGACAGAAGGAGCCAAAAAATGACATTGTCTAGCCGGAAAGACGGCTCAGCACTTAAGAGCACTTCCTATTCTTGCAGAAGACCTGGGTTCATTTCCCAGCACCCACATGGTGGCTCACAACCCTCTGTCACTCCAGTTCCTGGAGATTCGAAGCCCTCTTCTGGCCTCTGGCACTGCATGTATGTGCTGTACATAGTTACATGCCGGCAAAAACACTCATACATATAGATTTTTTTTTTTTTTAATAAAAGACATTGCCTTTGCTGGGCTGCCTGCCCACCTGGCAGCTGATCTTGCTCTGCCGCTCCCTCCCTTCCACAGCTAGGAGTGAGCGCATGCTGCTTGGTGTCTCTCTCCTGGTGAAACTTCTCGCACTTTCGGTTCACACTTGGCATATACTGCTGGCCAAGCGGTCGAGGTGTGCTGTACACACTGGCGAGAGGCAAGGGTGGATTCCAGGAATGAGGCTGTGTTGGGGAGACAGGCCCAGCTCTGCTGCCTTGAGTGGACCCTTGGTCCTGGCTTTGCTATAGAAGAGGCCGTATCTCACTTTAACATTAACATATATATATATATATATATATATATATATAGCTTGGCATCACTCTCTCTGGGCAGGCTGAACCTGCCGGCATGGCCTACAGCACACTTACTGTATCAAATGGCTATGAAGGTGTGCCCCTGTGCTTTCTATTGTTATTTGCTGTCCTGACAGAGCCAAGTGCTGGCAGGGTAGTTGATATTGTCATTTCCATGGCCCATTACCTGCTTTCTATATGTAAATGTATAAACTGTGTAGATGCCTCTGCGTCTTTATTAGTAAACCGCAAGCTGGTCCCTGGAAATCCCCACAATAGAAGCCCAGCATCGCATCCGTCTCTCTTGACTCCATTAGCTTGCCCACATGTCCTAACACCCACAGCCACGGGGGAAGTTACAAAGTAGAACCTTCAGCTTGCCCTCCTCCCCACCCTGAATGCCACCCCCACCCCCACCCCCAACTCTGCAGCCTCAGCAGCCACGTCTGAACAGGGGTGAGCCGTGCCTGCGTCACGGGGCTGCTAAGGAATCCAAGCATGCCAGAGCCCCATCAAGGTGACTGGTGGGGTCTGTGCCCTGTCAATCACTAGTCACCAAGGTCCCTTCCCATTTGTTCTCTCCTCGTGCTTGCTCCCTCTCCTCTAGGACTTGGGAAGGGCAGAGGGAGAAAAAAAAAAGGTAGGTGGGCCGGGCGGTGGTGGCGCACGCCTATAATCCCAGCACTTGGGAGGCAGAGGCAGGCGGATTTCTGAGTTCGAGGCCAGCCTGGTCTACAGAGTGAGTTCCAGGACAGCTAGAGCTATACAGAGAAACCCTGTCTCAAAAAAAAAAAAAAAAAAAAAAAAAAAAAAAAAAGGTAGGTGAGCCAAGCACTCTCTGCAGCAACTCTCTGCAGCTAACTGCTGTGATGGAAGAAGACATCACTGGTTTTGAGTCACTCCCCACATCAGCAGAGGCCTTGAGATATGGAGAGTGAGATTTCAGGGCAGGGCCCCACTACCTGGGTGACTGCACCCCCGCTGTCTGTGAGTTAGGACACTGCTTGTCCTTCTGGGTCTTGGCTTCCTCTCATGTCCCCTGGGGCCACTGGTTCATTTGCCTCTCAGGCTGACGTAGTAGACACCGGGAGATGACCTTGGCCTCTAGCCCTGTTTCTCTTCTTGGACCCTTTCCACACACACACACTGTTATTACTGAACTTATCGGTCCTGCCCATCATTTATCACTGACTTTGGCTCCCAGCTTGCAGCCTTCCCCCACCCTGTCCCCTCTGCAATCCTCCCCAATGACATCACGAACCACGCAGATGGTGACCTGGCTGTACCCTGACCTCCTAAGTCTCTTGAGTGGCTGATTGAGATAGCGCAGGTCAGCAGGAAAGGCTGAAGCAGCAGAAGCAAGAGATTCGCAAGTTCAAGGCTTAAACGACACCTTTAAATGTGAGTTGGTTGTTTGGTGTAAAATGCTCCATATTTAGCACATGACACTGCCCCACCTTCAGACTAGCTAATGCCCCATATTTTGTCCAACACCACCTCGCCTGTGACTTAGCTGTTCCCCTACTCACTCTTCTCATCAGCCACTGCCTTCACTACGCTCTAGGCTTGGCTATTCTGTCTATCTCTACTTCCCTCCGTAGGCCCACAGTTCTAGGTCAACAATTTTCTATTGGGCGCAGCGACAGACAGCTGTAACCCTAGCACTTGACAAGCTAAGAAGGAAGGATCGTGGCTCTGAGACCAGACTGGGCTACATAATGAGATTCAGTCTCAGACCTCTCTTTTTTAATTTCGCTAAGACCCAGCATTCCTTCATTTCTTATAACGGGGTAAAGCCAGCCATGTGTTTGCTCTGTGCCTGTGTCTAAGCAGCTGGTAACTGGGAAGACACAAACAAACATCTGCCCATCCCATGTGATGGTTTGTATATGCTTAACCCAGGGAGTGGCACTATTAGGAGGTGTGGCCTTGTTGGAGTAGGTGTGTCACTGTGGGCATGGGCTTTAAGACCCTCATCCTAGCTGCCTGGAAGTCAGTCTTCTGCTAGCAGCCTTCAGCTGAAGATGCAGAACTCTCAGCTCCTCCTGGATACTGCCACGCTCCCGCCTGGATCATAATGGACTGAACCTCTGAACCCGTAAGCCAGCCCCAAATAAATGTTGTCCTTATAGGAGTTGCCTTGGGCCAGGCAGTGGTGGCACACGCCTTTAATCCCAGCACTTGGGAGGCAGAGGCAGGTGGATTTCTGAGTTCAAGGCCAGCCTGGTCTACAGAGTGAGTTCCAGGACAGCCAGGACTACACAGCGAAACCCTGTCTCGAAAAAACAAAAAGAAAAAAAAAAAAAGAAAAAAGAAAAAGAATTGCCTTGGTCTTGGTGCCTGTTCAGAGCAGTAAAACCCTAACCTAGACATCCAATTAAGCCATCGACAGGCCAAAGTATGATTCTGCTAAAGCACAGTCTGATGAGGCCATGAGTTTAGTAGGCTAACTTACAAAGTATGACAATCCCAGGGCAGCCACACCGTCAAAACATCTCACCGAAGTACTGATGATGACTTCCCCAGAGCTGCGCGGACAAGCATCCCCTTCGGTTAACCTTCAACAATCTGTACCTAGCAGCTCCAGAGACCTCATAACCGTGTGTAGCTCGAGCAGAGTCACCTACATCTGGGAGGAAGGTCAAGAAAGGAGCAGCTGGAATCTCAGATGAGGGTCTACTGCCCCACCCCCCTATTCTGTGAAGGAATGTCAACAGGTTCAATCTGGAGGGTTCCTGCAAGGAGCCACAGCTACTCTGTTAAGATCCGAATGGCAGTTGGGTTCACAGGACAGCGTTAGACATTAGGTGGGAGGGGTAGGAACAGGGCAGGCTGGTGAAGCCCTGGGCTCCAGCCACTAAACATCTTCAGTCCTGATAATCCTCTCATGTCCAAGGTCAGCTTCTCCCCTCCCCATAATCATTTCAAAGCCTTTGATGTTTTCCTCCAGCCTCCAGTCTCGGCTTCCTGGCTAGAGGGCACGACATCCTCTGGAGCAAGGATGTTCATCAGCTGCCAATACCAAGCAAACCAACCACACAGCTTTCTTCCTGCTCCTGAGGAGGGTCACTCACTCCCAGGGTCCTGTGAGGAGTAATTAGCCTTGCCTCTCCCTTTTATCAAGAGAGTATGAAAAGGTGGGGGCTGGGGTGGCTATAACTGTGACTCCAGCTCTTTCTTTCTTTCTCTCTTTCTTTCTTTTTTTCTTTTTTTCTTTCTTTCTTTTTTTTTTTTTCCCCCCGAGACAGGGTTTCTCTGTGTAGTCTTGGCTGTCCTGGAACTCATTCTATAGACCAGGCTGGCCTCGAACTCCTCCTGCCTCTGCCTCCCAAGTGCTGGGATTAAAGGCATGCCCCACCACCACCCTGCACTCCACCTCTTTCTTATCTTGGTCATTCGGAGTTACTATTTGAAGTCACCTTAGGGTGTGGTGGCGCATACCTTTGTCCCAGCACTTAAGAGGTCTCAGAGGCAGGTGGGTCTCTGTGAGTTCAAGGCCAGCCTGGTCTACCTACGGCGTTTCAGGACAGCCAGGGCTACTTAGGGTGAGCCGGTCTCAAAAAGTAAAAACAAAACGAAACAACAACAAAAATCAACCATATGTAAATATTTAACAGAATTATAGTAGTTATTTTTATCAGTCTGTATCCTGAAGTGGGCGGGGCACGTTCACACTATAGCTCCTCCCATCTCAGTCTGGACTGACACTGCTCTGAATCCTGAGAGGCTGCTGGGGGAGGAGCTCAGTAAAGTGCTTGCTAGCTATTCAAGTGCTAGGAGATGCATTTGATTTCCAAAACCCACATTAAAAAACAAAAACAAAACAAAACAAAACCAAAGCAGGCATTGTAGCACAGAACTGGAATTCCAGCACCGAGTGAGGAGGCAGAGACAAGCACTGATCTCCAAGTCCTGCTGGCCAGCCAGCCAGCCTACAGCATACATTCAGGCCAGTGAAAGACTTTGTCTCTAAAAGCAAGGGGCACAGTGCCTTAAAGAACTATTCCCAGGCCGGGCAGTGGTGGCACACGCCTTTAATCCCAGCACTAGGGAGGCAGAGGCAGGCAGATTTCTGGCCTATAGAGTGAATTCCAGGACAGCCAAGGCTACATAGAGAAACCCTGTCTTGAAAAAACAAAAACAAAAAACAAACAAACAAACAAACAAAAGAACTATTCCAGGGCTGAAGAGATGGCTCAGCGGTTAAGAGCACTGACTGCTCTTCCAGAGGACCTGGGTTCAATTCCTAGCACCCCCATGGCAGCTCACAAGATCTGGCCTTCTCTCACAAACATGTATGCAGGAAAAAAAAAAAAAAAGCCAGGCAGTGGTGGTGCCTGCATTTAATCCCAGCATTTGGGAGGCAGAAGCAGGCAGATCTCTGTGAGTTCAAGGTGAACTGGCTGAGTTCCAGGACAGCCAGGACTACACGATGAAACCCTGTCTTGACAAACCAAAGACTAGTTACCTATCTGGCCACCCTGTGGCCTCCACTGCACATTGCTCCTCTGGTCTATTGGAGCTGGAATCCTAGTCTTCATTTTCCCAGGCTCCTTTCATTCACATCCACGTCAAATGACACATCAACTTTTGCCCAGTCATTTACCATCCCCTCTGGGACTTCTCAAAGGAAGCCCACACCCGAGATGCCCTCAAACCCACGGCCTCCCCCTACTTCCTCCCCTGCCCCCTTTACTATCGCATCACCCAGATCCCAGCACTCACTCCTCCATTCTCTGCACCCATGTACTACTGGGCCTTGCAGGTTCTACTCTTAAATTGCTTTCACATCCTCTAACTTCCAGGCCCACCCACAGGCAAGCCCCAATGCTATGTTCTTCTTCCTGGCATGGACCATGCTACCCTGGACCCATCCCAAGTCCTTGCTAGTCCACAAAGCCAGGGTATCTTTTCAAAAGGTGTTGACGACAGTGTTCCCTTCAGGGTCAGAGGCTCCTCGCTTCTCTGTAGGCAAACCTACAACTGCTTGACATGGATTTGGTGAACCTGGATTGTTTGGTACTCAACTCAGTCCGGTAATAGGCTTTGGGTTCCTGCTAAATTGATGGTTTGACTTTGACACACACCATCACTATGACTTTTGGCAAGCTACCTGAACCTGTCACTATCTAATAATGGAATTGTCCAACACGGGAGGCACTGTGGCATTAAATGTACCAAACACTTATAGTAGTGTCTGCTACACAGTAGGTGTT
>JADRCD010216273.1:6883-33052 GCA_019843815.1 Montemys delectorum
ATATATATATATATATATATATATATATATACACACACACACAAGAAAAACAGTATTTAAGGGGACTGGCATAATGTACAACTGTAGGTGTCATGAGAGAGTACTGCTTTTTGGCATATAGGAAACCAGAAAAAGAGACACCCTCAGGAAGGAGTACACAGCACTGGAAATGACGACGTTGTCTGAGTGCATGTGAGACTATATAACTCTTCAAACAAAATGTTGAATCCAGGCATGGTGGTGCACACTTGTAATTACAGCACTGGGGAGGCAGAGAGAAAAGAATGCAGAGGCTGGAGCAAGCCTGAGCTACAAACAGAGTAACACAAAAGAAGAAAAGAAACAGGAGAAAAAGAAAGCAGAGGGAGAGAGAACCACCCTAAGTACAGAACAAATTCCAACCACATCTAGAACAAGACTTAGGATTTTTCTATTGTACATCAATAAAAAGCAGCATTTGATGCAAACGAACTTGAAATTTTAAATGCAAGTCTTTCGACCTATCAATGAGTGGTATGATCTTCCCATGGTGCTGGCTATTAGCAATAAACTGAAGCTCTCGGTCAGGACTTTAAGAATGTAACACAGCAGCCTCCAGTGTCATAGGCTACAAAGGATGTATAAACCCACTGCAGCAGCACACACTTTTAGTCCGAGCACCCACGAGGCAGAGGCAGGCAGATTTCAGGCCAGTCTGGTCAAGATGAGGAAGAAGAGGGATGGCAGCCTAGACATAGCCGACATAATTCAATGCCTGATATTTTAAACTTTAAAGAGATTTCTGGATATAATCTCATCATAAGTCAAGGAGAAACTATATATAAAATATGAACTTACCTGTATTTACAAGGTAGAGGACTTGCCCCAACCACTTTATTTTTAAAAACAGCCTCTAATGTAGTTCAGACAGTTACAAACTCACTATATAGTAAAGGATGACCTTCAATTTCCAGTTTCCATCTATTTAAGTGCTTGAATTATAGGACTATACCATCAGACCTGGTTTTATGCTGGGCTGAAGATCAAACCTAGGGCTTCATTCATGGTAGGTAAGCACTCTATATTCCCAGCTCCTAAAGGCAGAGACTTTAAACAGAATTAAAGTAAGACAACTCTATGCTGTGTATTTAAAAACTTATTAGGAAAACAATCAATAACAAAAAAGTGTTATACAGACAGTGAGCATGAGGCTGAACTGGCTAAAAACCCCAGATGAAATAGATTCACAGTAGAGTATTATATGAGAGGGGGTACTAAGTCGTGATAAAACAATCAATTATTCAGGAAGATACAGCAGCAATAAATGTACATGCAGCATTTCAAATATACAAATGTAAAATTCTGGTATGCCAAAATTTTTTTTCTGATGGAAATATAGACACACTATGCCCAACAACTAGATAATACAGTTTGTTGGGGGTTTTTTTGGTTTTTTGCTTTTGGCTTTTCGAGACAGGGTTTCTCTGTTTAGCCCTGGCTGTCCTGGAACTCACTCTGTAGACTAGGCTGGTCTCCAACTCAGAAATCCGCCTCCCTCTGCCTCCCAAGTGCTGGGATTAAGGGCGCGCGCCACCATTGCTGGGCTTACAGTTTATTTCTTATAGCACGACATCTTGGTAGACCACTGGCTCAAATTTAGAACTAGCTAAAAACTAGTAAGTTAAATATTTCTCTAAATTTTTTTTAATGTATATGAATGTTCTGCCTGTGTGGTGGGTTGAATGAAAATGGTCCCCATAGGCCCATAGGGAGTGGTACTATTAGGAAAACCTCCTTGTTGAAGCAGGTATGGCTTTGTTGAGGAAGTGGGTCACTGTGGGTGGAATTTGACGTTTCAGATGCTCAAGCCAGGCCCAATGTCACTCTCTCCTGCAATCTGTGAATCCAAATATAGAACTCAGCTACCTTCCAGCACCTTGCCTGTCTGCATGCTGCCATGCTTCCTACCATGACAATAATGCTAGCCTCAATTAAATGTTTTCCTTTCTTTCTTTTTTTTTGGGGGGGTGGGTGGGTGGGTGGGTCGGTGGGGGTTTGAGACATGGTTTCTCTGTATAGCCCTGGCTGTTCTGGAGCTCACTCTTTAGACCAGGCTGGCCTCAAACTCAGAAACCTACCAGTCTCTACCTCCTAAGTGCTGGGATTGAAGGTGTGCGCCACCACCGCCCGGCTTAATGTTTTCCTTTGTAAGAGTTGCTGTGGTCATGGTGTCACATCACAGCAATAAAACCTTTACCAGGACAGCCAGTAGGTCTGTATACCACATGCATGTCTAGTGTTCACAGAGGCCAGAAAGAGATTCCCTGGGACTAGAATTATATATAGATGGTTGTAAAGCACACACAGGTGCTAGGAACTGAATCCAGGCCATCTGGAAGAGCAGCCAGTGTTTTTAACCATCTCTCCAACTCTCTAAATAAGAAATTTTAGCCATCACTCCAGCCCCCCATGCTTCTTTTTTGAGACAGGGTTTCATATAGCCAGGAACTCTCGATCCCCCTACCTCCATTTCATGAGTGATGGAATGGATTACAAAAATATATCATTATATACAGTTTTATGGTGCTGTGATAGACCTGACTTTGTGTGTGCTAGAACAAATACTCTCTACTAACAAATCTACATTCCTAGCCCCTAGGACAGTAATTTAAATACTACTAATCAAAATTTACAGGAAGCCATGCCTGTATGGAATTTTCCACTTTTAAGTTCTTATATTTGAGAAAGAAGAGATCTAAAATCAGTGGCTTATGCTTCCAGCTAAAGCCAGACTATTAAGCAGCACACATTCCTGAAGTCATAATAAACACTGGTAATGTAACTTTGGAAGCACAAAAGATGCACTCCTACCTGACCCTAAGGGTTAAAACGTCAGTTAATTAGGAACAATCCTCTGCTTGCATGCAAAGATAATCCTGAGTGTTTTACCTGTCACTGAGGGACAGGATAGACAGAAAATACTATGATGGGACTTTCTTCTTTGGAAATGTAATGTGTCCTAAATGATGTATGAATTCCAAACAAAACAATGAGCACCCAACATTTTAATGCTGGCTACATTCAAAAGGTGAATGGACCACAGACTCTCTTCTGCCTCCTCTAAAAAAGCACTGGTCAGTGAACACAAACACTAACCAGTGCACATGAACACATGTTTATATTAGGAGAATTCCTGTATTAAGGTCTGAGGATGGAAGGCAGTTTAAAAACAGTACTGAAACACCAATGTGTTGATAAACAAGAATAGTGGCTGCTAATTGCGAAAGAAATAAAGTAGCTGGGAATTCAAAAACTGGCCTTAAAAACAAAAACAAAAAACAAAACAAAACAATACAGTTTACAGGTCTCTTAAAGGTGAAGGCATATGGGCTCTGGTTTGGCTTCACTTTCAGAAAATTTCTGGCCATTACCTTAACTTTTACTTGAACCAATAATAAACAGACCAAAAGAGCAGTATACATCCCAGTAAGCAGCTTACATTATTGGAACATGAGATGTGTACCTGTGTGTCCTGCCAGCTCACGACTCACACGCACATTCCCTTCACGAGTTTTCAGATTGTAAATGGAGCAGATGTTATCCAAGCCACCACAGGCCACATAATTCCCAGAAGGAGCATATGCACAGGTCATGACCCAAGAGGAGCGCAGAGGGATGGCATGAACCTAAATAACAAGAATACAGACAGGCAACACTATTAAGTTCAAGAAAATATGACTACAGCCGAGTGTATAGTATATGTTGTAGCCCCAGCACTCAGGAGGCAAAGGTAGGTGGATCTCTGAATTTGAGGCCAGCCAGGGCTACATAGTAAAACTGGCTCAAAACAAACAAACAAACAAACAAACAGAAACAAAAAACCAAAAACAAACAAAAATAAATAAAAAACAAAACAAAAAAATAAACTAACTAGTAGATAGATGTGATGGCATATGTCAGTGAGTCTAGGAGTTGGAAGGCTAGGAGAGAAAGAACAAGATGGTTTTTTTGTTGTCTGTCTTTTTTGGTTCTGAGAATTGAACTAAAAAATCTTGTCCACTAGGGTGTATATCACCAGCCCTGAGGACAAGTTTGAGAACATTTTGAGCTATATATAATGAGAAACTATCTCAAAGAAAACACAAATTATATTTGTATTTTTAATGATTTAAGGATGATGTTAATATGATTTTCAATCTTTATTTTTCCCTTTAATTTATCATGGCTATGATTTAAAAAGAAAAACAAGCCAGGTGGTGGTGGCGCACACCTTTAGTCCCAGCACTTGAGAGGCAGAGGTAAGCGGATTTGAGTTCGAGGCCAGCCTGGTCTACAGAGTGAGTTCTAGGATAGCCAGAGCTATACAGAGAAACCCTGTTTCGAAAAACAAAAACAAAAAACCAAAAAAACCCAAAAAAACAAAAACAAACAAACAAAAAAACTGCAATCTTTTATTATGTATCTACTAATTTTGAGGGAAAATACATCTGTCTTAATTTTTTTTTTTACCTTACCTGATGACGGCATTAAAATGTGTTTTGAGGTTTTATTTAATTTTACATTATCTGTAGGACCATTTGATGAAATGTTTATCACTTGAGTACAGTACAGGGCACTGGATTCCCCTTGAACTGGACATACAGATGGTTGCAAACCACCATGTAGGTGCTAGGAATAAAACTCAAGACCTTCTGGAAAGTCAGACAGTGAGTGACTGAACAATCTCTCCAGCCCTGGACCTTTTTGTTTGTTTTTATAGACAGGGTTTCTTGGTGTCACAGCTCTGGCTGTCCTGGAACTCAAGTTATAAAACAGGCTGGCCCCTAACTCACAGAGATCTATCTAACTTTGCCTCCCAACTTCTGAGATTAAAGGTGTGTATCACCACGCCTGGCTCCCCTTATTGTTTTTAAGTGTATGTGTGTGTATACACACATATGCCAGAGAAGGTGCACATAGAGGCCTGAGGTTGATGCAGAGAACCTTCCTTGACCACTCTCCACCTTATTGAGACAATGTTTCTCAGTTCTATCTAGAGCTCATCTATATGACTAGTCTAGCTAGCCAGACTGCTTTTGATGATTCCTTGTCTCTGACTTCCAAATGCTAGAATTATAGACTGGCCACCACACCCACTCAGAATTTAAGTAGATTCTATTTTTTTTTTTTTTTTTTGTTAATACTATTTTTTTGAGGCAAGGTCTCATGTAGTTCAGGCTGGTTTCAACTTTATTATGTATGTAAGCATAATCTTTAATGCATCAGGCTCCTATCTCCATTTCTCAAATGATAGATTATGAGCATGTACCACCATACCCAGTATAATTTATTTCAATATAAAAGAACTGAGATAGATTATGAGCATGTACCACCATACCCAGTATAATTTATTTCAATATAAAAGAACTGAGAGTTTAATTCAGAGATTTGTACCTATCGGGCAAACATTCTACCTAGTATTTCTGTCTTCTCTTTTTCCTCCCTTCCCATATCTTGTTATGGTAGGTTGGACCTTCTGGGTTTATTCGATCCTCCTGTCTTAAGCCTCCTGAGTGACTAGAATTACAAACTACTTTTACCAATCTGCTGGGTTACATTTTTTATCTTTTGTGGTTCTGGGAATCAAATCCAGAGAATTATACCCAGTAGAAAAGTACTCTAACTCTAACACTGAGCTACATTCCCAGTCCTCCACTGAACATTAAAGTATAGTGCATTTCAGAATATCTCTTGTTAAAACAAAACAAACTACTAACTAAATGGAATCTACATTTCAGTATTCTAGTAATAAATTAGAAAAGTTCCCAGTCAAACTAAGACTGGAGTGTAGCTCTTGTGTGTGTGTGTGTGTGTGTGTGTGTGTGTGTGTGTGTGTGTGTTTTGGTTTGGTTTTGGTTTTTCGAGACATGGTTTCTCTGTATAGCCCTGGCTGTCCTGGAACTCACTCTGTAGACCAGGCTGTCCTCGAACTCAGAAATCCGCCTGTCTCTACCTCCCAAGTGCTGGGATTAAAGGCATGCACCACCACCGCCCACCGGAGTATAGCTCTTGTACAAGGACAAGGAAGCACTCAGCTCCTATCTACATGCCAAGACAGAAAGCACAGCACAACTGGGGCCAGCAACACAAGCTCTTCCATCCCCCTTAGAGGTTATCATTACTTCATGAACAGACTGTTACTGTTCCAGAGTACAATCTTGCATTGCCTACCTTGTTTGTGGTATAGCTGTCCCAGATGATGAGTTTTCCATCCTGAGAGGCGCTGACAAGGAGCCTGGAGAAAAGATAAGGAAAAGAAAAGACAAAGACAAAAAATCTTGATGATGTCCAACTAGATAGAGCTTTAAAGCTACATTTGCTTAAAATGAAATATGCTTAATAAAAGGAAGTGGATCTCAATGCTGAAGCAATAGAATACTGTGACTGGTGTCAGATAACAATTCAGCCCTGGGGAAACCTGGATGACCAGACTACCCAGCTCTTACCTTCACCTGAGAGATGGTACTGACCTGACCTGCTTCTGACAGGTTTCTTTTTTTATTCCAAGTTAAATTAGATACACAGAGAAATGAGAAGTATCAAATATTTAGGACACAATTTTGTTCAATCTGATACCAAGAAAGCTTGAATATTATGAGGAAATCTTGAAACACTACCCACTCAGGAACCATTTTAAACATCCTGCTCTTTATTTATACTGGGGTGGGGTGAGGGGCAAAAGCTAGAGTTGTCTAAGGAAGCAGGAACCTCAGATGAGAAAATACTTCCATCATATTGGCATACAGGTAAGCCTATGGGGCATTTCCTTGATTAATAATTGATGTGAGCAGGGCCAGCTTATTGTGGGCAGTGTCATCTTTGGGCATGTAGTCCTGGATGGCATCAAAACGCAGGCTAAGTAAGCCCTAAGGAGAAAGCTAGTAAGCAGCATTCTTCTGTGGTTTTGCTGATTTCCTTTCATGATAGACTACAACTATAAGCTGAAATAAAATCTTCTTCAAGTTGCTCTTCCTCAGTGTTCACACCAGTAGAAACAAACTGGAACACAATCATGAGCTCGAATGGTAGCATACTTTTAACCCATGAATGGGAGAAGTGGAGAAACCATATAACGGGGGGGGGGGGGGGGGAAA
This sequence comes from Montemys delectorum, assembly GCA_019843815.1. NCBI lineage: Eukaryota > Metazoa > Chordata > Mammalia > Rodentia > Muridae > Montemys > Montemys delectorum. Next base: position 13,996 of record JADRCD010216273.1, read on the forward strand.
ATAGCTAGTTAGTTCAAGGCCAGACTTGACTATGTAACAAGTTTGAGGCCCAGACTCCATCCCTCAAAATCAAAAGGAAACAAACACTATCAAACTTCCCAGTCAGAGATAAATTAGACTACCTGTCTCCATAAAACTATGTAGTAGTGAGATGACAAATGATAGCAGAATTGCTTATGGTTGGGCAAAAGAGGTCACCAACTAAAGTAAATTATGAATTGCTCATGACTCTGTCCTAGCTCAGGGCAGCTGTGTGCTAAGTTTGGAATCTGCAGAACTAAGGCAGGATATACTGTATAAGGCAAGCATGACCTACAGGCAAAGGAATCTAAGTTATCTGGGAAGCACTGCTACTCAGACACAGGGTCCTACACAATGTGCTCTTAAGGAAAGGTGAGAGGCTCTTCTAGGTCCACCATGTGATAGTGACACACAGGTTTTAACGTCAAATTGTAATCAAAATATATACATTCTAGACATTTCGGCCACAAGTATATTTGGACATATTTGGATTTCTGAAGCTGATCAAAGACTTGAGGTAAGACTCAACCACGCCATTCTGAGTCCTATGACACTTTTAATCAAACCATGCTTGTTTCACTGATTGATCTGCCTTTTTGAGACAGGATCCCTCTATTATGTAGCTGACTGTCTTGGAACTTACTATGTAGACCGGGATGACCTCAAATTCATAGATATCTACTTGTTTTTGTCTCCAAGGTGCTTGCACTAAAGCTGTGCTACATCATAACCTGCCAAACCATGTTCTGATATATAAATTCTTTTACAAAGAACGACATTATGTGATAAGTAATAGAATTTCGCTGGGCAGTGATGGCGCACACCTTTGATCCCAGCACTTGGGAGGCAGAGGCAGGTGGATTTCTGAGTTCGAGGCCAGCATGGTCTACAGAGTGAGTTCCAGGACAGCCAAGGCTTTACAGAAAAACCCTGTCTTAAAAAACCAAAACAACAAACAAACAACAAGAGAGAGAGAAAGAGAGAGAGAGAGAGAGAGAGAGAGAGAGAGAGAGAGAGAGAGGGAGGGAGAGAGAGAGGGAGAGGGGTGTGGGGGTAGGGGTGGGGGAATCCCTTTCTATCCTTTGTCACAAAATTCAGGCACAGGCACCCAGTTTCTTTTCAGCCACAACTTTTATTTCTTTTTCAATTCTAGAGACTGAACTCTAGAATTGTCTCCTGCACAGTAAATTGTACTTTATCAATGAACTGCACCTCAGCCCTCTGGTACATTTTTTTTCTTTATGGAGGTTCTAGGGACTGAACTTTGGAGCCTTGAGAATACAAGGGAACTCAACTACTAACTAGTATCACCAACTCCTCAGATGAGCCTCTTACTTTTTATGGAGATAGGGGACTATGTGACCAAGACTGACAGTCACTCAAAGTCTTTCCAGCTCCCCATCTATGGCGGTTAAAAAGTCTACTATTCTATGTTCAGTCATCTTACCTAAGGTTCTTCCAACCATCTCCACAAGACAGTATAAGACCCTTCTGCTGCTCTATTTCTGCCTGGTCTTTTTGAGACTCTGAGCAAGGGTATTAAGAGACATCTTTAGTAGCTCATCCTCTGATTTAAGAAGTCACCTTCAGAGAGCTCAATAATTGCTAACTCAGTGAGGAATTAAGACAATGCTAAGCTGTGAGCTGATCCCCCAGAAGGTGAAAGAAGACATGCCTTCTAATCTCAGGTCGTGTAAGTTGGAGGAACCAACAGTTCATTGTGCTGTCTGAAGCTTTTCCTGTTCTGTCCTCCAACAGAGATAGAAACTGAGAATTAGCCAAATAGCTGCCTAGAACAAAAAGAGGCAATCATAGCCCAACCCCACATACTCTTCATTTTACTCAGAGGAGGACCCAGCCCAAGAGACTACTTCATCAGGTTCTGTAAAGAGGGGATTAAAACCCCCCACAGAACTGGAAAAGCATTACTAGAATATTATTATAAATTCAATTTTAGGGCTAGAGAGAAGGCTCAGGTAAAAGTGCCTATCAAACAAGCCCTTCCATTAAATTTGATCCCCTGAGCCAGGTGTGGTGGGTCATGCAATCCTTTAATCTCAGCACTCAGGAAGCAGAGGCAGGAAGATCTCTGAGTTTGAGGCCAGCCCTATCTACAGTTTCTGAACAGCTGTCCTGAAAGAAATACCCCCCAAAACAAACAATATATAATATAATTGGTCCCAGGAATCCATATAGAACTAGAAGAACTGATTCCTTAGTCACATCCTCTGACCTTCACATGCTTATCCTGTCCCTTCCCCTATTGACAACCCCCCCCTGTTTCTTTCTCATACACACAAACACATCCCAAAGGCTGAAAATTAGTATAAATGAAATATTCTGACAAACATATTACAAACGTGTGTGTGTGTGTGTGTGTGTGTGTGTGTGTGTGTGTGTGTGCGCGCCTGCATGCATATGTGTGAGATGCCCCTATTCAAAAGTCAAAGGAAGCAGATTGGTTGCCCTGTTCTAGCACTCTCTGCCTTATTCCTTTGAAGTAGTCTAACACTGAACCTGAAAAGCCCATCATTTTCCGCTAGGGCTTCTATCTCTACCTGACTGAAGCAGTGGGGTTATAAGTATCTGGTCATGATCAGTTTTTACATGTGTCCTAGAGATCTAAACTTAGGTCTTCAAGCTTGTGCTACAACATAGTTGGTCTACAACTCACTAGGTTGTCCTTGATCTCACAGAGATCTACCTGCTTCTGTCTCCCAAGTACTGAGATTAAAGACATTTGCAACCATACCAAGCTCAATTAATAGCCCTTTACTATTAACGCGAAAGAAAGAATGAAAGAGAGAGAGAGAGAGAGAGAGAGAGAGAGAGAGAGAGAGAGAGAGAAAATGAGGCCAGGGGGTGGTGGTGCACACCTTTAATCCCAGCACTTGGGAGACAGAGGCAGGCAGATTTCTGAGTTCGAGGCCAGCCTGGTCTACAGAGTGAGTTCCAGTACAGCCAGGGCTATACAGAGAGACCCTGTCTCGGGAAAAACAAAAAAACAAAAAAACAAAAAAACCAAATAAACAACAAAAGAAAAATGATGTAAGGGAGTAGAGGGGTACACATACCCAGAACAACTACTTAAATGGCTATTTTGGATTTTAAGATGCAACCACTGACTAGCCAGAAAGTATGCTTATCTAAAGCAATCCCTAAGGTTTTACTTTTGCTTTGGAAGGTTTTACTTGCTTTTTTAAGACAGGGTTTCATGTAGTCCAAGCTGTCCCAGATCTTGCTATATTGCTTTAATCCCAAGTGCTGTAGTTAAAGAAATGTACCCAGCTGTCAAGATGGCTCAGCGGGTAAGAGCACTGACTGCTCTTCCGAAGGTCCTGAGTTCGGATCCCAGCAACCACATGGTGGCTCACAACCACCCGTACAGTGTACTCACACACATAAAATAAATAATAAAAAATAAATCTTAAAAAAAAAAAAAAAGAAAAGAAATGTACCATCATTGCTTGTCCATTTTCTAAGTTTACTTAGTTTTTTTTTTGAATGATCTTTATTTTTAATTGACAGTAACTATGGACTATAAGTTGCTTAATGTTTACATTACAGAAAGATTAAACTAAGTGAATTAATATAGTCATTACTTCACATTTTTAGAATCTTTTTGTGGTGGGAACATATAGTAACTATTCTTGGACTAGAGGTGTACCTTAGTGGTACATCAATTGCTCGCAGTCATGAGACCATAGGTCCAATGACTGGCACTGAAAAAACAGTCAATCAATAAGTCCACAAATCTACTCTTAACAATTCTAACAGCAACAACAGAATACATCCATGATCTATCTAGCTGAAGCTACAGCAAGAACACAATGTCCCACCCCTTTTTCTTTTTCTTGATGGGACTGTTTCCATTATCAAACAGTCTCAGAAAGTGCTCATTTGCAGAAGCAATTGTATGGGACCCTGAAAAGAACTATAGATAGAATCTTTTGTTCTCTAGCTATTTACACCCTACAGCAGATAATGTCACAAAGAGAAAGCCAAGCAAAAATTCCACTCTGATAACAGAAAATGAAAATCTGACTCAAAAGAAAAGGATGTTGAGACTCCTTTAGGTCTGGAAGGGGAACACAAACTATGTTGCACTTTGTTTCATTATGAATGGAAAAGTCAGGAGAGACTCAGAAGTCCAATAAAGGGTTATCAAAGTATAAAACAAAGGAACCCCAAAATGGTAGTATCTCTTTAAATAATACACAAGTAGATGGTGGGGCTGTGTGGAAGGATGATAAAGATAGCTATTCATTCATTTTCCATAAGGCTTCCTAGTGGGAATGAAGCCCACACTTAGATTTTGGGACCACAATCTGCTGTTATAAACTTAGCACCTTTTACCTTCCATTGCCCAACTCTTACATTACAACACTCTTACATTACAACACAGTTCACAGAGTAGCCAAGACAAAAGAGACCCAACAGCTAAAAAGTGAAGAAAAGCAGGTGCTGTTATGAAAAGGACAGTAGTATAGTCAGCCAGTCAAACGGAAATCTGAATAAGACCCATGAACATCAGACCTGAATACAGGCAACTGGTACCACAAACTTCCTACTCCACTCCATCCTACCAAGTTCTGAGATGGCTAGCCTGGAACTCACTATGTCAATCAGGCTGGCCTTTAAAATCATTACGATTTGTCTGCTTCTGCCTCTAGAGTACAGAGATTAAAATGTGTGCTATCACACCCACAACAATTCAACTTTCTAACCATTATCTTTCAGAAATCCTAGCAGCCAGCCAACATTTCAAGTACTGTTTTTGGAAGGCAACATTCGTACCTTGAGTCTGTGCCCCAGTGCATGGCATAAATCTTTGCCAGATGCCCCCTCAGTGTTCTCCTGGTTCGCATTTGGATTCTTCCCACTGGATCAATGTTGTTTGTAATCTTAAAAAATAAAATTAGTGCAGATTAATTTTAGCAAATAGACTCTTGATTTGAATTCTGTGGGTTTTGTAATATAATGTCAACTAAGAACCAAAAATATATTAAATGGAAAATCCTTTATTTACATGAGAGAATATTTTTAGCATGCAGAAGCCCTAGGAAGTCAGAAGATTTATAGAGAGTTGTGAACCACTACAGAGTGCTGGTAACAGAATCCAGGTCCTCTAGGAGCAGCAAGTGCTCTAAACTGCTGAGCCATCTCTCCAGCAGCCAGTTCATAAACTTTAAATTGCACATTGCTCTCTTAAGTAGCACTATTAAACTATCCACTCTAGTGCCTGGGGTCTGACTCCCTTGTCCAGTGAGTCCATGCTTTAAGTATACAGCTCGTTTATCAACAATACACCACAACCACCATGCTTTTCACATGCCTTAGTACCTCATGTCTTCTTATCAAGAATATAGGCACTGTCTTCTCCCATCATACCAGTACACGCAGTAAGATATTTTAAGATCATCTGATATTACATGTAACTACCATTTTATAGAATAGCTACCATTTTATTACTGCATTATTAAATTATTAGTTATTTCCACATTTACCTAACATACCCACTTTACCACTGCCATGGATACACAGGGAAAATAAATCTATGTCTATAAGGTCTGCTGATCAGGCCACTGATTACCCAAGAAGGTAGGGTAGATAGACAAGTAGAAGGTGAGGGTGTCTGTGTGTGTATGTTACTAGTTTTTATTGTCACCTTGACAGTTACCTAAGAAGAGGGAACTTCAATTAAAGAACTGCCTAGATCAGATAGATTCCTCTGTAGGAATAGTATGGAACACTGTCTAGATTGCTAATAGATGTATAGTGCTAATAGATGTATAGGAGGGGCCAGCCTATAGTGAACAAGACAACTTCTAAGCAGATTAGATTATCTGTGGCTGTTTGAGAAAGCACGCCAGTGAGCAATTTTCCTCCATTGTTCCTGCCCTGACTTCCCTCAATGATATTATTACCTAGAAGTGTAAAACCAAAAACAAATGCTTTCCTTTCCAATGTGTTTAGTTAAAGTGTTTTTTTTCATAGCAATAGACTACACTACAACAGTTTTAACTTCACTTTATTTATTTGGGTAGGAGAGTGGCACATGTGCACAGAGGTCAGAGAACAACCTGTAAATCTACTTCTACCATGTGAGCTCTAGGGATTGAACTCAGGTTGTCAATCTTGATAGCAGTCATCTCATCGGCCCCTGTACATGTTTTAAAATCTGTTTGATTATATTGTTGGGTCAAACGGTGGAGATCTCATTTTCATTTTAAGAACCAGTGGGTCCTGTCCACTCTGCCTATCATCAGAACAACCTCCAAATGAAAAGCCGTACCAGTGGTTTTACAACCTCACCCTACAAGACAAAAGTGCTCATTCCACATGATAAAAGACCACACCAGACTGTGCACTATGGACAACTGATAGCTGGAATTGTTTCTTACCTGAGAAAGAGTTGCATCTGCACATGCTTTACGAGCATCCTATGAAATAACAAATAGGAATTAGTTGTATTCCACACTTTCATCTTTAGGATCTTCCCTACCGAAGTTACAGGAGGTCTCTACAAGCTGTCTCCTTCCTTACCTCTTCTCTAACATTCCCAAGTCCACTGCTACTTTTGAGTTGTTCAGGCCAAAACAAACACAACTCACAATCCCTAACCTAACTGAGACATGCAGACTCCATAGAACTCTGAACAGGCCCAGAAGAAAGCACAGTAGAAGCTGGTACAGCAGTGAGCAGCCTGGGAGCCAAGGCTAACCCTCCCACAGCCAACACACACCTGCTCGGTCTTTCCCATAGTTTACATCGGAGCACAAGAGGTTGCAAGAAAGAAACAGGCTGAAAACCAACTAGTTATTCAGGCCAAAAGCTTCTCTTGAGAACGTATTGTGCAAGGACTTTATTTTTTAGCCAAACAATGATTAAATCTAAGTTCTATGAATAGAACAAGGGATCTAAAATTGTTAATAAAATTTCAATAAGAGTGGTAACAAAACAGCAATCTTTTCTATTTATAAAACATACCAATGTAGCTAAAACCTACAAAACAATATACCATAGTTAATTTTCCTTTATTTTTTACCATAGTGTTTTCACTTATAAGTAAAATAAACATTGACATCTCAAAATTGTACATGTTGTTAAATACAAAGTTATCCACTAGAAGGATAAGACAACTCCACTTTTAGAACTTCAAATTTTCAATACAGACATAATTCAAAGGAACTCCTGACAATCCTGACTAAGAATGTGATCACCTGCTTCCAAAGTGGCAGCTGGCAATAGGGCAGATTCTTCAAATGAGGTAGAGCATTCTCAGATCAATGCTCCGTGGCAAACAGTCTCACAGAGCAGGATTTTTACTTTATTAAGTCTGTATGAGTATCACAAGCTGATGACATGGAAAATATACTGAGATGACCACTACTACATGAACAGAACAAACTTCTAGGCTCCAAATTCATTATTAATGAATCTGCTCATAATCAAAACGTAAGAAATTATATAACCCACCATTTCTACATAAAATTTAAAAAAACATGCACAGTATGGATTTAGAATAGTCAAGGCCCCTTTTTCATGGCACTAAGTGTAATATTTTCAAACAATAAGCTTATTGATATAATGTATAGCTTGGGTTTGAAAGAACAAAAATTTTAATAATTTAAAAAAAAAAAAAAAAAACAGTATTTAAGCAGCTTCGCCTTGGTTAGTACCCAAGGGCCAAAATGGTTGAATGTTTCTGACACTGAAACTACTCCTAAAAGAAGAAAACTAAACAGTCATATACCAGCCATCTTTGTTTTGGTCACCAAGTGGTTGAAAGACCCATGCAACTCCGAAATTGCTTAAGTGAACACATGTAATTTACAGGAAGACAACTTGTGGGAGCCAATTCTTTCCTTCTACCATGTGGATCTTAGAACTGGAACTCAAGCCACTGGGAATGGTAGCAAGTACTTTTAGTTGATGATCTACCTTGCTGACCTGAGAATAAACGATTGGTGATTGAGAGGGTCCCTTATACCTGGCTGGTCTAGAACTTATGTTGACTAGGCTGGCCTCCAACGTATACACATTGACCTACCTCTGCCTCCCCAGTCACAGAATTAAACAAGTGTGCTACCCTGCCCAGCCACAATAATTTCTTTCTTTCTTTCTTTTTTGTTTTTTCAAGACAGGATTTCTCCCTGTAGCCCAAGCTGGCCCCAAACTCAGAGATGTTTGCCTCCAGAATGCTGGAATTAAAAGCCTGGACCTGGCTTTACAAATATTTCTTAATGGATTCATGTAGATCTATCCATTCAATCAATCAGTCACTTTTCTATCCTGTTTGGGTTTGAGTATAAGAGCATCACCACAGAAGACACTGACCGATCTCATGCAGGCACTGTCATCTCACATTGAAATTGAAAAGTCTGGGCCCACCTCAGCTCTGGGTCACTATATTTTGGACCGTGTATACAATGCAACTGGTCTATCAGAGTAAGTTAAGTTCCTCTGTATTTAAGGCATGTGTGTTTTAATTAAGCATCTATTTGAGATGCCTGTTTCCTTAGGATCAACAAAAGAATGATAGCTTCTTTTTTGTTTTTCCTTTTTTTTCCTCCCAGGGGCAGTTCACATAAAAACAAATCAAAAGACCAGACAACACTTCTTAACAATTAACTGCCATTTCTTGTGTGATTCACTATGCAGCCAAACTGGTCTTAAATTTACTATGCAGGTAAGGATGACCTTGAACTCGACTCTCCTGCTTCCACTCCCAAGTTTGAGAAGCTATAATATGTGTATAAATCCATCTAGCTACAAGCCTTTTGTTGATTTTTAATAATTAAAAAATATTAAGAGTGTATAGGTGGTAGTGGCACACACCTTTTATTCCAGTATTCAAGAGGTAGTATCAGGTGGCTCTCTGAGTTTGAAGTCAGTCTGGTCTACAGAGCAAGTTCCATGACAGCCAGGCATACACAGAGAAAACCCTGTGTTGGTGGTGTTAGTAGGGGGATGGGGAGAACCAAACACACACACAAATGCTTTGTTGGTAAAAATCCAAACAACAAACAAACAAACCCAAGAGTGTGACTGATATGTATCAGTATACTTGCTACAGAGTATGGCGGGAGATCATGGGACAATTTGTAGAGACAGTACTCTCTCTTTCCACCTTAATGTAGACTCCAGGAATGGAACTCAGGTTTTCAGGCTTACACAGTTGGGTGGTAAGAACCTTTATTTGATGAATTATTTTATCTGCTCTGTTTCTGATTCTGTGTTTATTTTGAGATAGGGTCTCTATATAATCCTGGTTGTCTTGGTACTAGTTATATAGATCAGGTTGGCCTAGAACTCACAGAGCTCCACTTAACTCTGCTAAGATTAAGTATGTGCTATCACACCCAACCTCCTGCTTTTGATTTTAAGATAGGTTCTTGACTGGTAGTTTAGGCTGTCCTTCAAACTTAAAACAATCCTCCTATTTTCCCAGTACCTCGGAGGACCACATTGCTAGAAAAGCACTAGACTACTACTGAGTTATGCCATACTTCCAGCTCTCATACTAAATTCTTTAGCAAGCACATATTTAGTAGGCAATTAGTAAAGAACTTTTTACTTTTCCTCCTCCCTTATATCAGACCCTTAAAAATTTTTTTTGTTTTTTGTTTTTGTTTTTTTAAATTTATGTATATGCAGGTACGTATTGAAACCAAAAGACAATGCTGGATTCTCTGGCGCTAGAGTTATAAGCAGTGCTGCGATTAAACTTAACCACTGAAGTATCTCTCTAGCCCCAGAATTTTACTTTTTAAAAGAATATTCCTTGCCAGGTAAGGTAGCATACAGCTTTACTCTCCAAAGTAAACTTGGGAGGCAGAGGCAGGCAGTTTGAGGCCAGTGTCTACATATCAAGTTGCAGGACAGCCAAGTGAGACCATGCCTCAAAAAACAAACAGAAGTTTTCCGTTCCCCTTTAAAAACCCAATGGCCTTCATGTCTCCTTACCAACCCACTCTAAAATTAGTACAGTGCTGAGAGGCAAGGCCCAAACCCACGCAGCCATTTGTGAAGATGATGCTCAACATGAGGGTTGAAACAGAGTGGCCCCATGTGTCTGTGCATGTCAGACACAGTAAGAGAGAACTGAAGAATGCCCTTATAGGGAGGCATGAGCTCAACTTTAAAAACAAACCAAAACTGAAATGTAAGCACTGTAAACTATCTCAGTAAGAATCTATTGACTGAAATACTTTACATGGGACTAGATAAAATTCAGATTTCATATTACTAACATATATTAACATAACACCTTATATTGCCCACTTGGCCTCAAACTTGATATGTCACTGAGGCTGGCCTTGAACTCTGATCCTCCTGTTTCTACCTCTTGAATCCTATAATTACAGGGACACTAGTTTTGGATGCAGAAAGGTGGGTAGGTTCTAGGGACTCAGGAGTATGTAAACCTGATTACATGACATTGCATGACATTTATCTTTGACATACAATCTCTCTTTATCCACTGTTAAATGATTTGAGTCTCAGCAGCTACACAGCCATAACCACATGGCTTTGTAAATCCACTAGTTTTTCTGAGTATTTCTTTTTCTCCTTTCTATTTGTTCTAAGCATGCTTTCTCCAACACTTGGACTTTTTTATCCTTTCCCTAAATCTTCCCTCCCAGCTGTGTAGTTGACCTCCATGCTGGCTTAACTTAAAACAGCACAGCCATCCCCACCTGCTCCCCCTTTTAAAACCTGCAATCACACTTGCAGTGGAGGTGCACACCATCATTTATGCATTCCATCATTTGGGAGACAGAGGAAGGCTTTCTCTGTTCGTTTTGTACCTAGCCTGGTCTACAAAGTGAGTTCCATGACAGCCAGGGTCACACAGGGAAACTGTCTTGAAAATAAAAAACTTCGAATCACAAGCCAGGCATAGTGACACTTACCTTTAATCTCCAGGACTTGGGAGGCAGAGGTAGGTGGTGAATCTGTGACTTTGAGGCCAGCCTGGTCTATATAGTGAGTTGTAGGACTGTCATAGCTACACAGTGAGATCTTGTCTAAAAACTCCTCTGTCCCTTAGAATTTTAATTTCTATATTCTTAATTTTCAGAACTTTGGGACAAAGAATAAAAATCTCAAAAGTATATGGCCCATGAGCGGGTCTCAAACCTTTAATCTTTCAGTCTTCAGACTTGATAGCATTACAAATATGCCCAATTGCACCTGACTTTAAACTTTTATTTTATGTGTTTATGTATGGGTATATGAGACTATCTGCAGAAGCCAGAAGAAGGTGTCAAATTCCCTGGAGTTAAGAGTTACATAAGATTGTGAGCCACTTGACCTGGGCAGTGGGGACCATATGGAATTCTTTGCAAGTGTAGCAAGGGCTGTTAATTGTTGAGCCATCTCTCCAGTCTGCTGTTACCTTTCAAGAGACGGTCTCATAGTACTAAGGAGGGCCTTGAGCTCACTATGTAGCTAAGGATGACTTTGAACTCTTATCACCCTGCTGTGGTTAAAAGGGTGTGCCACCATGCTCAGCCCTTGGCTTTAAGTCATGCAAAAGTTTAGGGAAAGCCAGGCATGGTATACAGCTACAAGGCAGACTGACACAGGGGGAAATCACTTGAACTCAAATTTTGTTTTTTTGTTTTTGTTTTTTTTGGTTTTTCAAGACAGAATTTCTCTGTATAGTCCTGGCTGTCCTGGAACTCACTCTATAGACCAAGCTAGCCTTGAACTCAGAAATCTCCCTGCCTCTGCCTCCATGTGCTGGGATCAAAGGTGTGCGCCACCAACGTCCGGTTCTGGTATGTTTTCTTAAATTCAAGTAATAGTTGGCTAAAATGATGCTGGTGATTCTCCACCTAGTCTTACTGGCAGCCTGAACACAACTGACAAGTTAAAGACATACATGTGAACCATTCTAAGGCTCTGAAGGACAGACAGCTATATCCTTACAGAGAACATGAAAATCAGAGGAAGCTATTTCAAATACAAAAAGCCTTACACAAACTGAAAACTGGGATTTTCTTGGTAAGTCTTAAGTCTTTTTTCTGTGTTCTTAGATCAAGTCTAAGAAAAACAAAAACACATACTTGAATTGTCTCTGTATAATGTTGCACTCAAGGCCAGCCTGGTCTATACTGTAGTTCCAGGACAAAGTTACATAAGAGAGAACATGTCTCAAAAATAAAAAACAAACCCCCAAACCAAAAACCCACATTTGCCTGGGATGTGTGGACTCTCAGCTCCATTTGTAGTACTAGTCGCCAGCACAAAAAAAAAAAAAAAAAAAAAAAATCAGAATACATAGAATTTATCTTCCATTTAGTTTTGTACTCAGGTAGACACATCTGCTCTCTTTGGTGGCCCAAGAGCTGTTACGTACAATTCCAATGGTCAATGGTCATCTTGGAGCACAAACCACTGTGAAATTATGAAAAATAAGACAGAAACATCTAAAATGCCACTTTACTGATCCTTTCGTTTAAAATCTTTTTCTGTTCTCAACAGCCTTGTTCTTCAGAGCAAAACCTAGTTGGGGGGCGGGGGGAGTTCAAAAGCTTTGCACTTCTATTTAGTAAGAAAACAAAATTTCTGAAACATAATAGACAAGTTACCTGGATACATAACTAGCACATATTAGACCAATCTCATCTCATCTCACTCTGTTATCTATACAACAGGTATGTTTCTGATATGAAACACATCAGACACACATGGCTACGTACTCTAATTTGGTTCTTCAGTTGCTCGGCCTCCTGCCGCAGCTGGTCAAGTTCACTCATCTTCACGTCTCAGTGCTTTCCACACTTCAGAATCCAAGCTCTGCAACAGAAACATGGCACAAAATGCATAAGCTATGGTATGATTTTAACTGAAAACTTCACAGCTATAACCTCATAAAGCAGAGACCTTTCCTGCAGAACTTTTGAAACCCTATTTAGAACTGGATTAAAAACACAATCTTCATTTTTATTGACTGTATTAACATACTGCGGAAAATACTGTAGTGGACTGAAAAAGAAAATTAATGCTAATAGAGGTGATGAATTCCACTACTTAGGTGGCAGAGAAGGAAGATCTTAATTTCAATGCCAATCTGTATCACAGAGACCTAATCTCCAATCAATCAATCAATCAATATTAAAACAGCACAGGTCTTTCTCATGAAAAGATTTGGAGTCTCTCTGAAATCAAGAACTACAACAACAACAACCACCATAGATATCTGGAATAGCTATCACACAGAGAAATCAGGAGTAATTTCTTTAAGAACAGACCTGAGGCAATCTGGAAAACTAGTACTCTGAAGCTACGGCAGTCCTCATGTGCCGTAAAAGACAAAGGGACATCCAAAAGTCTTCTATTTCCGCCCAAATCCTAGGCTGAGGAGTCCCAGGAAGGCCAGAAATACACTCCAGATATGGGCTGCGTAAGGTTGGTCATATAAAACAACATCCCCATAGTCAGAAACAACTGAGATCATTCTGTTATAAAAATGACTTTTTCAATGGTGTATGTAGAAGTTCAGTTGGTAGAGTGCTTGCCTGACATGCATGAAGCTCTGGATCTGAGTCCAGTCCCAAGACAAATGGAGTGTGGTGGTGTGTATATGTATAATCTGAGCACTTGGGAAATAACCAAGAGGATTAGAGTCATCTTTTAAGGCCAGCCTAGGATATAACTGTTTCAAAATAAACAAAACTGACTTCCTGGGTTGGAGATATAGTTCAGTTAGTAGACTGCTTATCTACAATGTATGAATTCCCACATGAGGTGATGCTAACCTATAATTCCACTCAAGAGGTGGAAGCAAGAAGTTCAATGTCGGGCTGGTGAGATGGCTCAGTGGGTAAAGAGCTCTTTCAAAGGTCCTGACTTCAAATCCCAGCAACCACATGGTGGCTCACAACCACCGGTAATGAGATCTGACACCCTCTTCTGGTGTGTCTGAAGACAGCTACAGTGTACTTATTTATAATAATAAATCAATCTTTGGGCCTGAGAGAGCAGGATCTACCAGAGCGAGTGCAGTTGACCTGAGGTCCTAAAGTCAATTCCCAACAACCAGATGAAGGCTCACAACTATCTGTACAGCTACAGTGTGTACTTATATACATAAAATAAATAAATCTTAAAAAAAGAGGTTCAATGTCATCTTCAGCTACACAGTAGTTTGAGGCCAGTCTGTGTTCCGAGAGACACTACCTCAAAAAATAAAATACCTCAGAGTACAGAGCATGCCTTTGATCCCACCGAGCAGTTGGGAAGCAGAAAAGGAAGGATCTGAATTCAAGGCCAACTTGATCTGTATACCCAGTTCCAGGACAGCCAAGATTGCATAGAGACCCTGTCTCAAAAATCCAATCCAAAATAAAACAACAAAGAAAGACTTCACTTCCCCAGAGGAAGTTATACATAGAAATGCTTGAACTTATTTCTGTGGCCTATGCTGGCCTTGAACTAATAAGTAAATCTCCTGCCTCAGAACAGCAGGCCTCATCTACCACTGTACTTGGGGCATACAGGTTATACTTCTGATAAAGATGTTGGTTATTAAATCAATTATAAACGTGATTAAAACAACATGAAACTGAAGGTGAAATTACTTAATACCAATGTAATTTACGTAAGAACCTTAGTTTCCCATGCAAATTACACAGAATATGAGTGTTTTGATTACATGGTATATATATGTGTATATCGAGAATGTCTAATACTCTAAGGTCAGAAGAATGCACTGGATTCCCTGGAACCTAAGTCATTTGGTTTGTTAGCTGCCATGTAGGCATTGGGAATGAAACTAGGGTCCTCTGGAAGAGCACCAAGTGCATTTAACTACTGAGTCATCTCTCTAGCCCTTCCAACACAATCAACAAAAATTTTGTGTAATAATTAAAGAGGTGCAAGATGGTATGGGGAGTAGGGCAGATATACATGGATTCTTGGGTTCAATGGCCAGTTAATCTAGTTAAAATGAAAACCTCTAGGTAAGTAGCTTTTAACCTTCCTAATGCTGCTACCTTTTAATATAGTGCCTCATGTTGTGGTGACTCACAACTATAAAATTATTTGTGTTGCTACTTCATGACTATAACTTTGCCTTTGTATGAACCATAATATAAATGTTTTCTAATAGTCTTAGGCCACCCCTGTGAAAGTCTGAATAGAGTGAGTTCCAGGATAGCCAGGGCTACACAGAGAGATGAGATTCTTTTTTGGTTTTTTGAGACAGGGTTTCTCTGTGTAGCCCTGGCTGTCCTGGAACTCACTCTGTAGACCAGGCTGTCCTCAAACTCAGAAATCCACCTGCCTCTGCCTCCCAAGTGCTGGGATTAAAGGCATGCTCCACTACTGCCCAACTTGATCATTATTTTATTAGTTGACATAACTTGTCAACACAGGGTGTTAACTAAACCCAGAGCAGTGGTTCTCAACCTGTGGGACATGACCATTTTGGGGGGTTGAATGACTTTCACAGGGGTGGCCTAACTAATATTATTTTTCTCCTCCCCACCCCCCAAGAGAGGGCTACTCTGTGTAGCCCTAGTTGTTCTGGAACTTGCTTTGTAGACTAGGCTGGCTTCAAACTGAGATCTGCCTTCCTCTGCCTCCTGTGTCCTGAGATCACTGTTATTTTCATTTAGAGTAAAATACATCTATAGCAAGCATCTGGATGACTCCAAAACTGTTAAAGTTCCTTATACTTTTCTATTCTGCAGTTCCACACTATATGCTCCTGGTAATAAAATCCCTTCCAACTAAGTGCCTTTGTTGCTGGCAGGACAGAAAGAAGGGTCAATTCACTGAGTACTTAACATTGGGGGTGGGGGTGGGGAGAACAACCACATGGACAACCAAGAAACGCCTACAAGGTGAAGCTGTGCACTGAAAGAGAGGCTTCTATGTTCCTAGACCAGCACCCGCTGCTGCTGCTTGCTTATACAGCAACATGGCTGCTAAAAGAGTGCTGATCACAACGGCATTCTCATTTTCAGTTGGTGATCCTTAGTTTGCTTGTCTTTTTTTTTTTTAAAGATTTATCTATTTGTTATGTATCATGAGTATATGTATGTACAGATGAATGCCAGAAGAGGGCCTCAGATCCTACCAGTACAGATGGTTGTGAGCCACTATATGGTTGCTGGGAATTGAACTCAGAGCCTCTGGAAGAGTGCTGAGCCATCTCTGCTGACATGTTCCTGCCTTTCTTAAGACAGTATCTTGCTAAGCAGTACAGTATGTACTAAAATTTCCCTTGGCACCCACTCTGACTTTACTCCACTTCCACAATGTTAATATTACAGGTTATGTCCCACCATGTCTGGTTCTTTTCTTTTTTAAAGACTTATTTCTTTATTATTATATGTAAGCACACTGTAGCTGTCTTCACACACTCCAGAAGACACTCAGGCCTCCCTGGTATCTCTGGCATTACTTTGCAGAAGAAGATTGAGTCATTCTGTCTTTAGCACACAGAACCTAAGAACTAAAACTTAGGAATATTCATTCCTATATAGCAGAATAAGTCCCAAATGAATAAAAACACAGATGGCAAGAGGTGCTGCCATTTTTAGCTTGCATGAGTTTGACTTGCTTTTACCTTACAAAGGGTCCAAGTAGAAATCCTCTTACTAGTCAGAGTAAGGGTTACTTACAGAGTCAGGGTCCTTCAGCACTCCTTACCTTACTGAAAGTAACTCTGGCTATAAAGACCTTCCACCCAATCCAGCATTAATTTAAGAAAAGGTAGCAACTAAAGTCATGAGGCTCCCTGAATTATTCTAGTCACAAGTAGCAGTTGAGCAGGACATAAACACTAAAGCTTTTACATCATGAGACTGAAAACAGTGTTGAATCAGTTGTTTTACAAATGGGATCCTTCTGAGCTGCTTCAAAATCCTCTCAGGCATGGCAACCACCAACCTTACCCAAAGTCATCTTGATAATCCATCAGCTCTATTCCTCATTAGGTTTCTGGTAAGCACATCCTTCCACATTTTTCTACTTTTAAGCAATATAGCTGGATGACTGTCACATATTTTTCCTGTAGTATATGAAGAAAGCATCCAATCAAAAAAAAAAAAAAAAGATTTTTGGGCTCTGTGGGTTAAGTTCCTTGCTATCCAAGCCCGAGGACCCTAGTTCAATCCCTAGAACCTACCCATGTAATGGTGGGAGGAGAAAACTGCTCCTAAGTCATTTTCTGCCTCCCACACAGAATGATTTTTTTAAAAAACGATTTTTTTATTTGTTTGTTTTTGTTTTCTCGAGACAGGGTTTCTCTGTGTAGCCTTGGTTATCCTGAAACTTGCTCTATAGACCAGGCTGGCCTCATGTGCTACCATTGCTGGGCAGAAAAAAAACTTTATAGTAATTTTTTTCTAACATTTTATCTATTTTAATTGTATATGGGTATGTACCACAGCACATATTCCAAGGACAGAGGATAACCTAACACATCTGGTTCTCTCCTGCCATGCAGCATCATAGTGAGTGCCTTTACCTGCTGTCCTAATATTACCTTCTCATAGTCTGAGTGAAGTGCAGCACACAAGCGAAGAGTCTGCCATAATGCTGTTTACACAACTTTAGTAATTAAAAACATATGTATGTTTATCAAGTCTTACTTACGTTTAGTCACCTTTGCCTTTCTCTTTAGTGTCGTTAGTCCTTTGGACCTTCTGAAAACCCCACCATCCAGTCTGCCTGCCTGGGCAGCTCTTCTCCTCCAGAGCATGTCCCAGGTAAGCTCTGGCTATGCTGAGGCAGCACTTTCCAGCCTAATCCACTAAGACAAGACCTGCTGAGGCCTCATGACTGCCCGTGACCCACATCTGCCTTCAGCTTTAAATGAGAACTGCTATTTAGGAAATTTAGATAATTTAAGGAGCATGGGGCTAAAGATGTAACAAACAAGTTGATGTGATCTCCTGTAAGTAACATGCTACATCTTTAAATAAAATGTTAGCATGATTAGAATAGTTCACAGGAGGGGTATGAGATATAAAACCTCCAACTTTGTGACAAAGGCAGCAGCAGCAGAGTGCTCCTCTGATCAAGACCCTGTGAAGGACTCATGACAGGGCACAACAGTGACCTCAGTACCCCATTATCACAGTTACTAACAATGATACTTGGGCTGCAAGCCTGCCACTGATGAAAAGGAGAAATATGAGCCATCAAGATGGCTCAGCCAGAAATATCTGCTGTCTAGCCAGTGAGCCAGATTTTGACTGCCCAGGAGAATCAACTCCTTCAAGTTGTCCTCTGACTTCTATGTGTGCATGCACATACAAAAAATAAACTATAATTTAAAATTTAATGGTGCATATTTTGAAAAATAATTTCAATTTCTCCAACATACGTAGGGCCTCACTAAATCTCTTTTCACTCTGGTCTGAGAAAAACATCATTTATGAAGCCAGGTAGTGGTGGCACATGCCTTTAACCTGAAACCCAGGCTTGAAAAGCAAACATAATCTATGTCACAGAGCTAAAACAAAAATTAAATGAGATATCAGCATGACATACCCCCACCCCATAAGCCTTTCAGTGATTATAGTACTGAAGTATCTATCGCCTTCAACACAACAACTCCAAAGTTGAGAAGTCACACTGACAAAGAACACTATTGGCCAGGCAGTGGTGGCGCACACCTTTGATCCCAGCACTTGGGAGGCAGAGGCAGGTGGATTTCTGAGTTTGAGGCCAGCCCAGTTTACAGAGTGAGTTCCAGGACAGCCAGGGCTACCCAGAGAAACACTGTCTCCAAAAAAAATAAATAAATAAAATAAAGAGAGGAGAGGAGAGGAGAGGAGAGAAAGAACACTATTGTCCTAGTTTGAGATGCTTTGTTTTTGTTTTTGTTTTTGTTGGTTTTTTGAGACAGGGTTTCTCCGTGTAGCCCTGGCTGTCCTGGAGCTCACTCTGTAGACCAGGCTGGTCCCAAACTGAGAAATCCGCCTGCCTCTGCTTCCCAAATGCTGGGATTAAAGGCATGTGCCATCACGCCTGGCCACCATTTTCTTTTCTTTCTCTTTTTTTTTTT
>JADRCD010216275.1:2538-13347 GCA_019843815.1 Montemys delectorum
AGAACAAGAAGAGCAAGAAGAAGAGGAAGAAGAAGAAGAAGAAGAAGAAGAAGAAGAAGAAGAAGAAGAAGAAAAAGAAGAAGAAACCATTTAACAAGTAATGGCATTTGAAAATTTGCTAATTGATATACATTACTTTATCCCCAACATTCATACATGATCTCCAGTGTGGTGGCCATTGGAAGTGGGTCTTTTGGGGTATGAGGTCACAGTTGAATGAAGCCCCATGTATGGGATTAGCAGCTAGGGTGCTTTGTATTGCTGTCAACTAGATAGGGTCTAAAATCACTTTAGAGACAAACCTCTGGGCGTGTCTGGGAGGGATTTTATAAGTTCAGTTCATTGAGGTGGGATGAATTACCCTAAATCTGAATGGCACTGTTTCACGGGCAGAGTCCTGAACTAAATACGCCAGCGTTCACTGCTCTCACCCCCCAACTCCTGTCGGGGGGATACAAGGTGATCAGCTTCTTTCAGTTCCTGTCACCATGCCTTTCCCCAGAGGGACTGGTGCCGGAACTGTGAAGGAGTGCAGCCTTTCCACACTTTAGTTGTTTCTGTGAAGTATTTGTCACCAACAAAAAGTAGTAAATGTAGGGACTTTTCACAGAAAGCCAGGAGAAGCTTCATCTTCAGCTGTGTAAGGACACAGCAAGAGAGGGAGCGGCTTTCTGGAAACGAGTCAGTACAGGGCTCAGCCTTCTGATGCTTTGATGGACTTCTCCTGGAGGTGTGAGGAAGCAGTCTGTCGCTCAGAAGACTTCATGGTCTCAGGGGTTACCTCTCATCTCTCTTATGAATCAGGGATGACTGGGGAAGGTAGGTTGGTCCAGGAGAGGAGCTGACACAAAATTACCCTTCAAAATGAGCTTGGTTAGGAGACAAAGCCTGAGTCTGTGGGGTCTGTGATCCAGTCTGGGTCGGAGAGCAGTTAGGAGAATTACGGATCTTCCCAGAGGCAGTCAATGTAAAGGGAGATGAGTGTCTTAGGGAGGGAGAGCTTGAAGTGGGAGAAGGAGAAGCTGCCAACTACAGCATGGTGCTCTTGACAGGACAGCCTCCACCCACAACCCTGTGATTTTCTGCAGCTCCATGTCCTGCCCTCCCCCTCCTTTCATGCCAGTATCAGGTAGATGCTAAGTTTGGCTGCCAGCTTGGGAGGGAGCCTCCCACCTTTCAACCACATTATAAGCAGTCATTATATGTTGAAGAAATGATGTTTTCCAGGATCAAGCAGGTGTTAGGCTTTCTCCTTGACAAATCTGAAGCTTAGCTGGGCAGGGTATTGCTGTGAGGGCAAGTGGGGGGCGGGTCTTGCTGTGAGGGCAAGGGGGGGCGGGTCTTGCTGTGAGGGCACACTTCCTTCTGTTTCAGTGCAAAGCAGGATGCCTCTCTTGCATGGTGCGGAGGTCTTTAACATCACAACTTCATTTCCAGAACATACCTTAGGAGCAACATTAAGTTTGCTAGCGTTCTTCTCTTCATAACTACATATTTTGTATATTGTGACCCTGCTTGCTCTTTTTCACTGTAGACCTGCCTAAGAGTTATTAGTAATGGCTGTTTCACAGATTCGACGTTATGCTGCTTGAGACTTTCTCTGCCAAAAATTGGCTCATGGCTTTAAATCCAGCCTCATATGTGTTCTCAGGGGCACGGGCAGAAAACAGTTAGACTTTTTGCCAACATATAGAAATGGCCTTTGGCACCATTGCTAATGTTGCTCCCCTCTTGTGAGCGTGCCTCCAACATCTGCATGATCAACACTGTTGTCTTCAAAGCTCCAGCCAGAGTGGCCTGTTAACGCTCTCTCTAGAGCATCTTACCACTTTTCTAGTCCAATCCTCCAAAGCCTTCCTCATTTCTCTAAACAGCATGGTCAAGTTCTTCACTTTTTTGTCAGTACCCACTCTTTTGTACCAATGTCTGGATCAGACATTTTTTCTGTTGCTGTGAGGAAAATGCCATAGCCAGAAGCCATTTAGGAAAGAAAGTGTTGATTTTGGCTTCTGGTTCCAAAGGAAGAGTCCATGATGGGCTGGGAGGCAGAGTCGAGGTAGCCAGAACAGGAAGCAGAGGCCATTAAATCCTCAACCTCAACCTCAAACAGAAAGCTGAAGGTAAACTAGAAGTGGGCAAGGCTACACTCTTAAACCAAGCCTGTCTCCAGGGGGACAAGGTGCCACACCTTAGCGGTTCTATAACTGGGGTCCAAGAGTTCAAATCCACAAGTCTGTGGGAGACATTCTCATTCAAACCAGGTCGCTCTGCCTCAAGTCACACGGGGCTGCTGGATGGGATTCCTTTCTCTGTGCTGGAGGAACGGCTGCCTCACAAAAACCGCCACTGGCTTTGAGGCATGTGAGGGCTGGGGATTTGTTCTGAGGGCAGGACGGCCAGTTTTCTTTCACCAGGGCAGCTTCCTTTAGCTTTTGAGACGTCTGTTCACCCTGTCCACACCAGAGCCATGCTGTTGGATCTGTGTTTAGGTTGGCTGTTTCCCACGTGTTACCTGTCTTTTCCTCCCCACTTTCTGGGTATTTTGACATCATCTTGGTGCATTTTAAAACCTTTCCTCTCTCTTTCTTTTCAGAAGTGTCTATTTTTTCTTACGTGTAGCTCTTCTCATTCAGAGGATGGCATAGCAACGTCTTCTAGTCTGTTATTTTCCTCGGGGGCTCTGACTTAAGTTAGTCAAGAGCATGCCACCAAATTGGTTACTAAATAATGTGAAATTTTAGATATTTGGACCTGAAGCACTGAGGCCAAGATTGGAACCTGAGATTCTTCTCTTAAGAGATGGAGAGTATTGGGGCATAACCCACAGCCCCCTGAAAACTGAGATGGTTGGCTAGAACTACAGGGTGCTGAGGGAGTCAGGCACATATGCTGTTCTTGGGGACCTGGAATAGGAAAGAGGGGGAAGAGCAATATGAAGGGCAGCTGATAATTCACCAGGGTTTGAACACAATGTAGGAACTCTTAGCTTCACTTTTCAACTGTAAATGGATATTTAGATAATTTTGTCTTGGGGGGATCAAAGGGCTGATAATTGTCCAAATAAAACAAAACAAGACAACAACACCCCAAATCCGTTTTATGGTGGTTGGTATAAATTAATCTCCTCCTGTAATACAGACTGGCTTCTCATAAATCATAGCTTTGAATCTCATCAGAACTCTCATAAATCATAGCTTTGAATCTCATCAGAACTCCAGACTGCACTCCCCACACCCCAAATAAGGTTTCTTGTGGACCTCCAAGGAGTGTTTGCCTTTTGGGCAATTCTGAGAGAAGCCACAAGGTGGCAATATTGCACGCCTGTGGCTCAGCACATCTGTTCCTAGACGTGGTAGCTGCTTTTTACACCCACGTACTTCATCTGCCCAGCAGATCTTCAAAGGAAGCCTTCATTTTCCAGAATCATTTGCTGTCAAGGGTCTGCTTAGGATTACACAGTCTAGTAGTAGAAGTGGGAAATGGATTACTTTGTCTGGATCTTGAGTGCCTTTAGATTACACTCCTCAGGGGACATAGACAGTTGAGAACATGGGTAAAGTGTGGGACAGCGAAGGAGAGAGTATGGTGTTAGAAAGGTCTTTCATTATGATATTGTAACCCTAACCTTAGCCCCACCCTGCAGGACTCTTTGAGTAGTACCCAATCATTTCCTAAGGCCATTGAAAGGAACAGTTAAAATGTTTCTGGTAGAAGTCATACCATTAAAATTATTCTTGTGACCTCCACAATGGTGCTGTTGTATTGGAAAGCAACATACTCTCTTCGCATGTTTTCCCTTCTGCTTTAGAGCAGATTGCCACTTCCTCTTATAAAATAGGGGCAGGCTCTAAATCCATAGCTCCATATCTATAGATTAAAGCATCTCTCAAACCTCACCAGAGAAGTTTCTCTGCGCAGTGACCCGTGGTTGATGCAGAATCTCACAACTGAAATGCAGGCAATAAGTGTCTGTTGGCTGTTCAGCAAATGAGACATCAACTCCCACCCTCAAGGCTCAAGAGTCACGGTAGAAGAGAGAGCAGAAAGATTCTAAGAGCCAGCAGTTAAGGAGGAGCAGAGAAAAGCAATGGCTTCTGGATGCAGCTGGACCACTGCATCTGCGAACACTTAGCAGCTATTGTGGCCCGCACAAGACCTGTACGAAACCAAGCCAGTAAACAATCCAGCACACAGTAGGGAGGGGATCTTGAGCCTGCATTCCTAGCTGAGGTGCTACTGATAGTTGACAGCTGCAGGGAAGGAGGGTCCACTTTTTTTAAGACACCCTGTGTGGACCCTGTATCATGACCAGGCCTCAGTGGATAGCCTCACATCTGTGAGTATATAGACAGTACAAATTGGACTCAGTGAGATGTGAAAAAAAAAGAGTACATGAAGTTGGGGTGGATCAGGAAAGAGGGGGATATAATGAAGATGCAGTAAATCCATGTGCGAAATTCTCAAAAAATTAATAAAAATATTTTTTAAAATAGGAGCAGTTAGGGTCCATGGTATATAAAGAATGTACCTTATAAGCCAGATACCTTTAATCCCAGCACTTGGGTTTGAAGCTAGCCTGGTCTACATAGTGAGGTCCAGACCAGCCAGGGCTACATAGTGAGGCAGTCCCAAAAAATAAAAGAAAATAACTACTCTCCACATTTAAACATTAGCATTTGCTGGCTGCCATGTGCTGGAGCCAGCTGGAACTGGCTGAGAGCTAGATCTATGCCATTGCTTCCAAACTCTGTGTTCAGTTATAATGCTGGTAGTTTGCAATCAGCGATGGCAGTGGTATTTATAGCAGAGGAACTGGAAAACACAAGAAACTGGGCCTTTTATATTCTGAAGAGTCAACTGCTAAGCAGTTATTTCTGCCATGGGGCAGCAAGAGGCTCACACCTGAGAGAACTCAGCAAGAGGCTCACACCTGAGAGAACGGTAGGAACGGAGTTGCACATTCATGGGTTTACAATTCCTACCTCATCCTTTGGGTCATGATTAGAACTTTCAAAAGTTATTTCTCCTATTTTGAGGTTATACTATAATTACAATATGTCTTTCTTGTTATTCCTCCTTTCAAAGAATCCCATATACTCTCCCTTCCAAATTCATGGCCTCTTTTCATTATTACAAGCACGTATGTATATATGCCTATACGTAGGTATTCCTCAGTCTGTATGTTACTTGTGTGTATGTTCTCCTTGGTATTGACTAACCATTGCTGTGTTCTTACCTGGAGCAGACTATTTCTCTCGTAGTCAGCATTCCTTGGTTGCCTGAGTTCTTTGTGTAGGGCTCCGGCATCCTGGCTTTCCCTGTGCACTTTGGCATGCCGGTTGTTGTCCTTGTTCAGCTCATGATTGGGCAGCCATGTGGGTGAGACTTTGTGGGTATAGCTTGTGATATTACTAGCAGACACTATCTCACAACAAAACTCTCTGACCCTCTGGCTCTGAGTATAAAAGGAGGGGCTGTGGCTGGCCAAAGGCTGCCTCGGAGCCAGAAGCTGCTAAGACAGAGCCACAGGCTACAATAACTATGCAGACAGCGGTATGGAGAGGGGAGATGCGACCGTGGCAGACCTGGCCGGCTCTTAATAGTTCCCTCTGAGAGGTTCAAGGACTTATGGGAAATTAGTCAGCGTCACTATAAACAGGGTTGAGAAGACATGGCCATTTGCAATCTACTGAGGAGTGTAGCCATTAGGTAAGCAACATCAGAGTGTGGAACTGGAGTTAAAGAGGGAGCATAAACAAGGACAGTGAATATTCCATGGATGGTTTTCTACCAGTGAGGCTAGGGTCAAACAGTTAAGATTTGTTCAAGCTGGGATGTATTTCAAGTTATTATTATTTTGGTTAGTGTATAAAGTAATGGGTTTCCCTGTGACAGTTTCATACATTAAATCATTATACTTGGTTCTCATTCACTGCCCACTGCCCTTCCCTACCTTACTCCCTCTCTTACTAGTCCCCCTCCCCCAATAGTCCCCTCTCTGCTTTCAGCATTCATGTTTTTCATTTCTCTTCCCTTTAAGCTTCTTCCTCCTCCTCTCTCTGTAGGAAGCAGAGGAAGCCTTGAGTTAGTGAAGTCCTGAATGGATGGCTATTGATGACATGGGTCAGGCTTCAGATTGTTAAAACTGTCTCCCTCTAGTTCAAGTACGAGTGTTTATGAATGATTGGGCCATAGGTGCAAAACCCAGAGACACCATCTTCCTCCTCTCAGATGCTTATATTCAGAGATTCCTGGTAAACACTCAAGAGACTGCTTGCCTATAGAGATCTCCTACCCTTCCAAGACTAGCTTGTAGAGAGAATCTCTTATAAGCAACACCTGTCAATATTTTGGCTTATGGCCAATGAGCTGAGGCAGAAAATGGGAGGTGGGACACTGGGCAGAAGGGAGAGGATTCTGGGAAATAGTAAGAGGCTTGAGAGATTTGCCTGGGAACACTGAGGAGACTGTGGTAAACCATCTGAGTTGAGAATAGAATACAGAGGAGATTCGCCACGGACTTGAACAAGTGAAGCTGAGGAGCAGTAACTCACCATGTGGAAGACATGATAGTTAGAATGAGCTAGCAGGGGAATAAGTCAAAGCTTATGACCTAGGCAATTATTAATAACTAGTTCAGAGTCGTCATTCTGGGAGCAGGATCTGAGAAGGAAAAACAGGATTTTTTTTTTTTTTTTTAAATACTAGGTAAACTCTCCTTCTGTGCGATATACAACAAACGTTTAAGGTTCCAGTTGGAGGCATTAGTAGGAATGGCCCGACCCGAGCTTTTCTGGATTCATGTGTGTCTGTCACTTTTTATATGTCTCTGTCCTTTGTTCATTCTAATTGAGTTTAAGACTTACTCAACAAGAGGGACATCATAAGTCTGTGTACCAGACAAAGGCAGACATAACATACCAGAGTAACAATTGCATTAAAGTCCAACTTGGCGGACCAATGAATTGACAGCAGTTTTTGGTGAGGAGTTACTTGCATCTATCTGCATGATCTAAAATCCCATCCCAAAGTGGGTGGTGACTCATGAACGCTGCACCCTGGGGCTCCCTGCACTGCTTGCAGGCAGCTTTACAGTCCCAGAGATCTTTCAGCAGCAGCTCGGTCTCCTTCCCTAGCCGATGGATGTTTACCGCCTCTGCATCTCTGCAGAGGGCCTCTTGTAAATCCTGTGGGTTTCAGATCCCAGACACAAGAAGGCTATTTACCTCCTGAGTCTCACAATCTTCCTCCCCTCTCCTGGAAGGAATGTTTCAATTCAGAGGAAACTGCTATACAACAAGAATTTGTCCAGTAATAGATTTTTTTCTCGAGGTAGCACAAATGGTCTTTTGAAATTCCATATGGATTTTATGTGTATTTTTTTTCTGGAAAAAAGACTGAATTTTGTTAGATGTTGCACTGAATATATATATTTCTTTTGATTTTACTGGCATCATTAAGTCTCTCAATCCTTGTATTAAGGTCCTCTGGAGCAGCAGAGCTAATCTATCTATCTATCTATCTATCTATCTATCTATCTATCTATCCATCCATCCACCCACCCACCCACCCACCCACCCACCTACCTACCTACCTACCTACCTACCTACCTACCTACCTACCTACCTATCATTTACAGAAAGGGATGTATTAGAATGGCTTTCACACTGTGGTCCAGCTTGTCCAACAATGTCTAGTGGTGCACCTCAATGTCCTAGAAAAACATGTACATCCAAGCCCCAAACCAGCAGATATCAAGGAAAAATAAAGATCAGGGCAGAAATTAATTAAACAGAGAACAAAAGAATAATATACAAAATTAATAAAACCAAATGCGTTCTATAAAAAAAATGGTCCTCTGAGAACACATGACTGATAAACTATGAGGCAAATGAAAGGAAAGAGTGAGAAGACCCAACCTAATAAAATTAGAGGTGGAAAATGGAGGTTACTGCAGATCCCAGTGAAACCCAGAGAGTATTTAGGACAACTTTGAACATATACTAAAATAGCTTAGAAAATCTCTAAGTAGATAATTCCTAGACATACATAACATATCAAAATTAAATTAATTGGGTAAAAAAACCTTAAACAGATCCATAACAATCACAGAGGATCAAGCATTAATAGAAACAATCACCCAACAAAGAAAGCCAGGTGGAGTCACCACAGAATTACACTAAACCTTTAAAGGCGGGCTTACATTAATCCTTTTCAATTTGTTCTATGAAACAAGAAAGGGGGGATGGTACCAAAGCATTCTGTAAAGCCAGCATTAATTACCCTAATGCTCCAAACTGGATAGGAGTGTGCGAGTACACACACACACACACACACACACACACACACACACACACACAAGAAAAGTAGCCACCAAACTCCTCAATGAACATAGATGCAAAAGTTCTGGATAAAATTCTTGTCAGTTGAATTCAAGAATACATAAGGAAGACCTTGCACGATGACAACCCACCAAGGGTGTTTCATTGCAGGGATTCATGGTGGGTTCCACACTTGTAAATCAGTCAGAGTAATTCAGCGTTTAAATATACTTAAAGGACAGAAGTCACATGATCATTTCAATAGATGTAGGACAGGTTTTTAAAGTTTAACATTCCTTCCTGACAAATGTCCTGACAAACTAGGAATACAAAGAACATGTTGTCCTAATAAGCATACACATGACAAACATATGATAAATTAATATTGTCATTGTCATCATTGTCATCATCATCACCATCATCACCATCACCACCATCACCACCACCACCACCACCACCACCACCACCATCATCATCATCATCATCATCATCATCATCATCATCATCATCATCATCATCACTACAACTACTCTTTACTCTTTGGAGCTAGAGACTGAACCGGGGTCTGTGCTTGCCTGGCTTCTGAGCTAAACTCTCAACCTTTAACAATCATTGTTCAAAATGAGAAAGCTCAGAGAGTTTCCTTTAAGACATGGAAAGAGACAAGAAAGGGTATTATAAATAAATAGATAAGAAATTCATTCATTCATTCATTAATTCATTCAATATAGTACTTGAAGTCTTAACAAGAAAATAAAAGAGAAAGAAATGAAAGGGACACACACACGAAAACAAGAAGTCTACTCATCCCTATTTGCAGAGGACCTGGCCTTTAACCAAAGCAAACAGCAACAGCAACAACAACAACAACAACAACAACAACAACAACAACAACAACAGGAAAACCCCCTAGGATTTCATCAGGAAACAGCTAGACCCAATAAACACTTCCAGCAAAATAAGACGTAATAAAACCAACGCATACACAGTTATTAGCTTTTCTGTATGCCAATAACAAACTTGCTGAGAAAGAAACTAAGAGGAAAAAGAAAGCCCATTTACAATAGCTTAAAAAAAAGTCAGTGGCCTGGGAATAAATCTAGGCAAGGAGGCAAAAGGTTTCTTCAGTGAAAATCTTAAGGCACCAAAGAAAATGAAGGTGATAGACTACGGGAAGATTTCCCACATTCCCAGATTGGTAGGACTAATATAAAAAAATAGCCATGCTTAAAGCACCCATACATTTAATATTGCCCCTTAAATATTCTAATAATATCTTCATAGACCTAGAGGAAAATTTCTAAAATTAATATGGAAGCACAAAAGACCCTGAAAGAGATCCCCAGAACGCTGAAGCTCCTGACGCCGCTGGTCCTTGCCTGACTCCCTATCCTCCAGCACCACATAGTGACCACTAGACCCAGAGGCTTCTGGGTACTTTACCCTTCCCGTCTGCACAGCTGTGCCAACAGTTAACCCCACATGTAGTCTTTTAGTTTATTATTTCCTATTACTTAATTTCCACTTTCTCAGACAGGTCTCATGATGGTTGTATCTTTGTCGAACATTGCTCAGCTTACATTCAGAACTGTTGCTTGTGTCTTTCTGCATGGTTTGATGTAAGGTGTCACTTACTCTTCAGCCTATCACCCTCTGCTCCCTTTTATAAAAATTTATTTATTTTATGTATGTGAGTACACTGTCGCTATCTTCAGACACACCAGAAGAGGGCATCAGATCCCATTGCAGATGGTTGTGAGCCACCATGTGGTTGCTGGGAATTGAACTCAGGACCTCTGGAAGAGTATTCAATGCTCTTAACCAGTGAGCCATCTCTGCAGCCCCAACTATTACTCCTTTTACTCCCACATCTTTTCTTTTTCTCATTATTATCCCCTTAGCTATTTATTTCTTAATTATAACCTTCCATAGCGCTAATAGTCCCCACCATCTGTGGACCCTCACTAACGATATCCTGACTTTCCCCTCCTAGATGCATTAGCCACCACTTTTTTTTTTTTTTTTTTTTTTTTGCATTTCAATGTCAGTCTAATATTTAATTTTTATTTCCTCCAACTCTTAATCTTATTAATTAAGATCTGGTCTCACTCCATACTCTCCTTGGTTATTTATCTCCCTACAGCTATTGGAGCCAAAGAGGCCAGAGTTATTATTGGGTACAGTGTCATACGGTAATATCAAACAGCCATGGTTGCTCTGAGGCAAG
Organism: Montemys delectorum; assembly: GCA_019843815.1. Classification (NCBI taxonomy): domain Eukaryota; kingdom Metazoa; phylum Chordata; class Mammalia; order Rodentia; family Muridae; genus Montemys; species Montemys delectorum. The sequence continues at coordinate 13,087 of JADRCD010216275.1, forward strand.
AGAAATGTAATTGCTCAAGCTGAGGTCAGCCTGACTCTCAGGCATGTGAGGTACTGACAGGAACCTCTGCTGTAACTACAAGGCTTTCTGTTCATCGGTCAAACAGAAACACCATGGAGACGCAGCTGTGCTCTGCTCGTATTAAAGATCTCTGTCCTATCATGCTTGCTAATGGCCATTGTAGCTATGTCAATGGGAGCTACCAAACTTGTGTTTCTATTCTATTCTATTCTATTCTATTCTATTCTATTCTATTCTATT
>JADRCD010216277.1:6060-22054 GCA_019843815.1 Montemys delectorum
TGTGCTGGTAGGCAGCAGCCGTGGAGTGGTGAGTGTGCTGGTAGGCAACAAGCGGTGAGTGTGCTGGTTGGCAGATCAGCGTTTTCTTTACAGCAGACACCTGCCTTCTTACATGAGTGTTTTGACCACTGATACTTAGTGAACAAAATGTTTGCTGTTTCATTTTCTTTTCCTTTGGAGAAATTGCACCTGTGTTTTTCCAAGCCGGCAGTATTTTTGATACTCTACTTTCTTTTCTTCTTTAACTATCAGACTTTATAAATCTGCCTTTTCCTCTCCTAAGTATTAGACTTTATAAATCTGCCTTTTTTCCTATACCTTGTTTTCAGTCATAATACTATTTTGTTTTTGATTCCCTAAAAATCTATGACTCTAGAGTAGACTTTTTTTTTTCTTTTTTTTTTTTTTCCGAGACAGGGTTTCTCTATGTAGCCTTGGCTGTCCTGGAACTCACTCTGTAGACCAGGCTGGCCTTGAACTCAGAAATCTGCGTGCCTCTGCCTCCTAAGTGCTGGGATTAAAGGTGTACACCAGCACTGCCTGGCTTAGAGTAGACTTAAACCTAACATGTAGGTAAATTAATTAACAGGAGAGACTCAAGAGAGGCTGTGAGCACTCCCTAGGATCTTTAGCTGTTGTAGGCATTCCATAGTTCTCCACACAGCCTGTTACTCTCCTGGCTTCTCTTGCACCCTTTGGTGAATATATTTTTGAATACACAGTTAATATGTTTGGAGTTATTTAAAATTTATATTGAGAAAAATGTATTTTCATTATTGCTGTAGACTACATAACATCTTATGTAGCATCTATATAAGACTGTTAAATTGGCCGGGCAATGGTGGTGCATGCCTTTAAGCCCAGCACTTGGGAGGCAGAAGCAGACGGATTTCTGAGTTCTGAGTTCAAGGCCAGCCTGGTCCACAGAGTGAGTTCCAGGACAGCCAAGGCTACATAGAGAAAGCCTGTCTCGAAAAAACCAAAACAAAAAACAAAACAAAAAAGAACAAAAACAAAAACAAGACCGTTAAATTGATTATTGTTTTATATCAAACAACTTTTATAATACTTATTTTTATTGTTATAATATTTATAAATCCTAAGGAATATGACAAAAAAGATATTGTAGGTATTGAAGGGGGGGTCTCTGGGAGGAGTTAGAGTACAAAAGGGAAACAAGAATGTGATTTAATTCTATTTACTTAAAATATGTTTTTAAATGTTAACAAATTCAGATAAATTGAAATCATGTAACTTTTCTCATCATAATGCAATAAACGTTAAATCAATAAAAAAAGAGCATGTAGTGATGAGGGAGACTTGGTTTTCCTCAAAGAAAGCCTTTGGCGTTGAGGCAGTATTACTTCTAAGTGTTGCTGCTGTCAGTCTATGTGAAGTTCAAACTGCTGGGGATGACTTGAAGGCCCAACTTCTTTGTACGGCTAGAGGAAAATGAAACAGAGTTTAGTACTTTACATACAGTATTTCATTTGTGGACAGCTTACACTTTGCCTTGTGTCTATTACCTAATCTCATGCTGTTCTTTATGGGAATTATTTGACGTGTGTGGGCTCTAGGCTATCGAGTATTCAGATATGGAGATGGAGTGTACAACACCAGATTGCTTTATGTTATTAGGCCATGCACTACCATGGTGAAAAGAGCTACTTTTAAATCTTGACACTGCTTCCTATACTGGTTGGTTGAGTAACTTTCGATAACCTCTTCAAACCTTCTCTGCTTCTCCTCAAGTAAAGCAGTGACAGTTCCTGTCGTAATGGCTGCCTGTAAGGAATTGGCATCTGGTCCATAGTGATGTTCAGTATTGCATGCCAGCCCCTTCTCCTCCCTCTGCATTTGCAGCACAAGAACAGTTACTTAGAATTAATTTACAATGCCAGGAGAACAGTACTTGATATGAGAAAAGTACCTTGTCTCTTTCCAAGAGATGTGCTCAAGGTGCTCAAAAAAATTAAATTAGGTTCTGCATTTGATTATCTGTTCTTAGGCTTGAAAGATCCCTGTTTGCTCTGTCAGGGAGCCTGTGCTGTAGGATATATTTATGCTAAACAAACTACTCAGAGAGAGAACTTGCCAGAGACCCTGGGTCCCCCAACTTTGTGTGAACTATGAAACTGCATCTTATATCTAAAATTTTAAGCCACATATCATCTTTATCATCGTCATCGTCATCCTTGTCATCCTTGTCATCCTTGTCATCGTCATATTGGAAAGGAAAAGAAACGAGCTACCTAATATCATTGCTAGGATTCCAAACTCCAGGGAGTAAAGACGTCATTGACAGCTTGATAGGGGGCGTTGTGCTGAGTGTGTGTGTGTGTGTGTGTGTGTGTGTGTGTGTGTATTCATGTGCATGTGTACATATGTAGCAGGACATTCATGAACCTATGTGTGCTATATGGAGGACAGACATCTTTCTCATTCACTTGCCATCTCAGTTTTTGTGACTATCTCTGATTGAGCATGGAGCTCATGGATTCTGTTCGATTGTCCCACGGATCTTACTTTTTCTACCTTCCAGTGCAGACACGTACTGAAGTACTTACCCTTTTTTATGTGGGTAGTAGAGATCCTAACTTAGATCCTCACATTTTTTTTTTAGATTTATTTATGTTTATTTTATAGGAAGATGGGGAAGAGAGATCTCTTGTGTGATGTACAGAAGAAGAATCAAGCTAATGGTTTTAAGTTTGGGAATGTCAGGCAATTCTGCCTGCACCCAAGCTTAGGGTCTGTGAATGGAAACTTAGAACTCCTCTCAAGGAGATAAAGCCCCAGGGGGGCTGTCTGAGGGCTCTAGAGGCTTGTGGGAAAGCTCAGGGCTGTGGAGAAGGCTTTCATTTCATAGCTGGCCTCATTCATAAAGAACAGTAGCTCACACAGAAGTTCACTACAGCCCGCTCACCCTTACAGATAGATATCGGTTGGGTTACACAAGTCAGATGAACGTCCAGACTGGAGGACACCCATGAGCCTGGGACCGCAGCATCTGCTGATCTTGGGCATTGGAAGCTCTCAATGAGAGGACAGGGAGGGGGTTGTGTTTTGGGAAGTTTGTTCTTGATACTGTTCTCTGTGGGACAGTGTGAGATGTTTAGGAAGTGCGACAGGGGCTATAATAATTCAAACACTTCAGTCCTTAGACTTCTCTAGGTAGCAGGTGATTTCTCTTTATAAGTAGATGATGAAAACATTTGGAACTTTAAGGTTTAGCTTTCGTGCAGGGCAGTGGTGGTGCATGCCTTTAATCCCAGCACTTGGGAGGCAGAGGCAGGCAGATTTCTGAGTTCGAGGCCAGCCTGGTCTACAGAGGGAGTTCCAGGACAGCCAGGGCTATACAGGGAAACCCTGTCTCAAAAAACCAAAAACGCACCTAAAGTCCTGGGGTTTAGCTTTCGTTTCTATACTAAATTAATCTCAGACACAGAAGCAGAAACAGGGTGCAGTAGTCACAGGCATCTCAAGTCTGATGTGTGTGTGGGGGGTGATTACTAAGGCAGGAGGATTACTGGAGTGCTAGGAGTTTGAGGCCAGTCTGGGTAGCAAGACCTGCTTTCAACAAAGGAAAACTGGAGAGAGGAGGCAGGACTGAGAGCTTTCCCAGCAAACTCTGAACCCTTAGAAGATGACCAGAAATAGCGATTTGTGTTAGAAATATTAAAGAAGTAGTCTGTTGTGGAAAAAACAACTTCCTGTTATTTCAGGGAGAGTTCCTGGACTTTAGGGGCGATCTAGGAAACTTTGCTGAGGCAGGATGGAGGGGGATGGGGTTTCTGTGTGATAATGGCTGGGCATTGTTCCATGGTAGGACTCCCTTAGCATTTTCCTGAGGATGAAGGACACTCATTTCAGAGGCCTGGCCATGGGTCTCCATTCTGACAGGTGACTTCATGCGAGGTCAGCGCCCAAGGGTTGTTTTGATTGAGTTCCTTGTTGTGAACTTGCTCAAGTCTCCTCCTCCACACTTCTCCTTTTTTATCGTATTCTAGACCCCAGAGGCAAATTCTCTATCTTCTCTGAGGTCAAAGACCATAGTGGCAACAAAATACTTCGCTTGCAGTGAACACAAAGAGAAAAGTGTTCAGCTGCCATCCACAGACTCAGAGAGGGACCCTGGAGCAGTGGGATGCTGAGAAACCAGCTCTCTAAGAGCCTTGCTTTGTCACAGTTGATGTACGTGTTCCCAGTATACTTGAATTCATACTAACACGATGCCACTGACTAGTCAAGGGAGGGTATGCATAGTTGGCAAGTGGTACCCGCTGGCTTGGGCAGCATGCGCTGCTGGCTAGGCCTTGGTGTGTTTGCACTGTTAGATAGAAGATGTGGGTATGTGTGCTTATGTGTCTATGTGCAGTGCAACGAGGATTTCTTCTGGGTTCTCTACCCACAAATGGCACCATGGAATCTGGCACATATGCAGGTGCTTCCTCGCAGCTTGCTGTCTTTCCTCTTGAAGTGTCTTTATTTTTAACGTTTGGTTGCCATCTTCACCAAGTCACTCTTGTTTTACATAACATATGAAAAGAGTAAATTTTGTCTGGTTGTCAGAACGGATTTCCCTCTAGAATCCCTCTTCCCAGCTTTTAGATTTCTGTTTACTATTCTGGTTATGTGGGTGCTTGAATGTGGATATGTGCACATGTGCTCATGAGTGCAGGTGTCCAGGGAGGGCAGACATCAGTGCCCTGGGTTTAGAGTTACAGACGGTTGTGAGCCACCGGATGTGGGTGCTGGGAACTAAATGAGGGTTTTCTGCAAGAGCAACAGGTGCTCTTAACCACTAAGCCATCTCTCTGGCCCACCCCTTGGATACCCATTGGATGTCCTCAAGTTAGTTCATACCAGTATAAGAATTCTCAGAGAATGCTCAAGTCAAGTTGTATATTTTTCTTTTTAATTAATTAATTAAATTTGCATATGTAGTATATGTGCATTTTGTATATGTGCGTGTGTGCGCGCTAAGGTGGAGACTAAAGGTTGACATATGGAAATTTTCTTCAATTTCTTTTCACCTTATATTTTGAGAGAGTCTCTCACTGAATCTGGCATTCACTCAATGTCTGAAGTGGCTGGCTAGCATGCTCCCAGGATCTGCCCATTGGCACCCTACTTCCCAGTTCCAGGGTTACAGATGTGTTGCTTTACTTTGCTATGGGTGTCAGACTCAGGCCCTCAGGCTTGCTTTGCAGGCATTTTAACAAGGAACCCTGTCCCCAGCTCCTCGAGTTGTGTAATTTCTAAACAGAGCTCAGTCCTTCTCTAATCACACCCTTGCCCCCTCTCTATTTTCTTTGATTTGGTGACACTGTGAACTGTTAGCCATGCTAGAAGTCAGGTAAGCACCCTGGGTTCTTTTTTGCCTTCATCTTTTACTTCTGCATATAATTCTATTATTCACTAAGTCTTCAGGGCTTTCTTTTCTTTTCTTTTCTTTCTTTCTTCTTTTCTTTCTTTTCCCTTTCTTTCTTTCTTTCTTTCTTTCTTTCTTTCTTTCTTTTTTTTTTTTTTTGGTTTTTCAAGACAGGGTTTTTCTGTACAGCCCTGGCTGGAACTCACTCTGTAGACCAGGCTGTCCTTGAACTCAGAAATCCTCCTGCCTCTGCCTCCCAGGTGCTGGGATTAAAGGCGTGCGTCACCACCGCCCGGCAGTTTTCTTATTTTTGAAGCATCTCTCTCTGAGCAGCTCTTTGCTTGGCACCAGTGAAGCCCTCCTCCAGGCTCCTTGTGGTGCAGCAGTTCACCAGTGGTTTCCCCAGCTGTAAAGGACGATTCACCAATGCTCTCCTCAGCACCAGTGTTTCCGACCACAGCTAGAGGACACCCTTCCATCAGCTTCCTACTTCCTAGAAGACCTAGCATCTCCACCCTAGGGTACATTGCTGAAGACCTCTGTTGTCATGTCGGAGCCAGCTGACTGAGTAGCCAGGCCACCAGCCACCGTTCCCGTTGTCCCGTTACCTTTGCAACCATCTTCCCCCTCACACTTTATTCTCCTTAATGACTTTGTTTCTGCTGGGCTCTGTGCCTGCTGTGCCCTGGCCAACATTGTGCAGTCGCAGTGTGGGCACCGCCTACTCAGGAAGCCTTTTCTGGCACCTCCAACACACCAGGCCCTCTTGGTTTCTAAGATACGCTGCTGGTCTCTCCACATTTCACTCACGTTGAGTTATGCTGGCACTCAGAAAATGACTCCCTCAAATAGGTACTTTGGCATGTGGAGTATTCTGAATTGAAGGACAGGGGTGTAAAAGCAAGATCTTTCTGACCTTTTGACTTCTCTTCCCCTTTATCTCCTCAAACAGAAACTAAACTACCTCTTCCCCAAAGCTGTTAGAAGAGCTAAAATGTTCCTCAAAACTCACCCCACCTTTTTGTGTAAGGTTTGCAATAAATAAACTACCTGATTTACATCATCTGGTAATAGCTGTTAGGACCCACATTCCAGAATGGGTTCTGCTCTGCCCTCCGAGAAGACAGATGTGGAGTTTTGAATGGGATATTCCCAATATTCTTGGGCATCTGAATACTTGGTCTTTAATTGATGAATTTAGGAGATGAGCCCTTGCTGGGGGAAGCATGTCACTGGGTGTGGGCTTTGAGGTTTCAAGAGCCATCCAGTTCTGTCTTTGTACTTCAGCTTAAAGGTTGAGAGGCAAGCTCTCAGTTGCTGCTCCAGTCACCATCTACTACCATGTAGTAGCCATTTCTGTCTACTACAGTGCTACAGACTACGATGGTCACTTATTCCTCTGGAACCATAAGCCTTCTTTCTACAAGTTGCATTGGCTATAGTATTTTATCCTAGCAGTAGAAAAGTAGCTAACACATCGCACTGTGCAGGGAGAGTCCCAGCAGGCTGTGCTAGGTCTACCTCTTGCTCTGTGGCTGAGGTCAGATCCTGCTCCGTTTGCCCACTTTGATCTCTCCGTGGCTCCATCCTGCCCTGAGCAGAAGCACGGGCACAGTGTTTTCCCTGAGCCTTCTTTTCTGAAGACTCATGGGTCATGGAAAACTGCGTTATCATTTGTTATAGTTTTCTCTTGTTAACCTGTCTTCAGTTGTGGGGATGTAACCTGTGGCCTTATGATGGGTGAAAACCAGTAGCTTGCCTTCTGCTTCTGTGCTCTTATGGCTTCCTTTCAGGATCCCTCTGTTGTACTGGATGGCCTGGATGTATAAACTGTAAGGCTTTGCTGGCTTGTAGTACTGTTGTGTTAGCATGGGAGTCAGTAACTAGATGAACAGGTGGGAGAGGCATCTATGCCTGCCCTACTCACTGCATACTGCTAGCATAGGGCTGATGACCTCAGTAAGAAGAGTATAGGACACACTACCAGCATGGAAACCAATCTGGAATTGCCATATAATCAAAGCAACCCCACTACAGGATACATCTCCAGAGGAAGCGCAATCATTTAATTACTTACAAGAGAAACCTGAGCTTGCATGTTCCTGCAACACTATTTACATTAGTCAAGGTGTGGGGTTAATAGATGAGTGGGTTGTACCAGTGTGGTGTATATATGCACAGCGGAACATTGTTCATCCTTAAAAGGATCCTGTTACTTGTACTAACATAGACAGAACTGGAGAAACTATGTTAAAGGAAATAAGCCAGGCACAGAAAGACAAATGACATGTTTTCACTCAGCTGTGTCTGTTTAAAAAGTTGATCATGTCGAAGAGAATAGAGATTTCTAGAAGTTAGACAGGGAAGAGGGAAAGTGACTAGTAAGAAAGCATATAATTTGAACTAACTAGTACCCTCAGAGCTCCCAGGGACCCAACCACCAACCAAGGAGTATACATGGTGGGACTGATTGTTCTGGCAGCATGTGTATAGTAGATGATTGCAAATTCGATCATCAATAGGAGGAGAGGACCTCGGCCTTGTGAAGGTTTTGTGCCCCAGTGTAGGGGAATGCCAGGGCCAATAAGTGGGAGAGGGTGGGGTGCCATGGAGAGGGGGGAGGCAACAGGGGTTTGTTCTTTGGAGGGGAAACTGGGAAAGGAGAAATTTACATGTAAATAAAAAAAATCTAATAAAAAAAAAGAAAGCATATAATTAGGACCATAGACAATGATGTTAGTTACATATTTCAAAACAGCTAGAGAGGAATTTATAAGTTAGAGACCTGTGGGGATGATAATATTTGCTGTGATAGAAATGTTAATTACCCTGATTAGTTTACTTCAAATTATAAACCTGTCTTGACTTACCCTATCCATGAATAAGTACACACATGTATGTGTACACACACGTATTTATGAGACTCACGTTTACATTAAAAGTAAGAGTTTTTTAGTTCTGTGGGTAGGTCCCAAACACCATGTAAGACATTCCTGTATGCTCCCAAATTATTTAGTTATTATTGTTTATCTGCAATTAAATTTTTGTTCAGCATCCTTTAACTGACATGGTTAGCCTCTCGAAAGAGTGAGTCCATACTTAAGCAGATAGCAGCAGCCGAGATCCTGGACCCAGAATCTTTGTGAGCTTTGGCAATTAGGAGCTTATACACAAGCTCAGTTACTTGGGCAGAATTGTAGGCATTTATGCCACGGGCAGTGAGCATGCTCTCTTCAACAAAGCTGAGCTCTGGTAGCAAAAGAATTGACCAAAGAATTGGCTATGTAGCATTTTTGTGGCCTTGGAATCATGGTCTTCTCAGCCAAGTCATGGGTTCTGATTCAACCCAGATTGAGCTGTTTCCTGTGAGCGTGCTAACCCGTGGGCAGGCTCAGGCCTCCTTGTCTGGCTTTCCAAGTCTGTCTTACTGAACACTGTCTGCCAAAGGCTCCACCCTTTTAAAAAAAGAAAAAAAAAACCCCACCTGAATTAGAAGTTATTCAGATAATACAAACGAGAATAGGTTCTGAAGTTCCTTAAAAGGATTACAGACCTTTGAAGTCTTTCGCTGCAAAAAAATGAAACTTTATTTCGCTGCAAAAAAAATGAAACTTTTTAACCTTTTAGTCTATCCAGTCTGGCATTTGATATTTAACATTTTTTTATTTATTTGTTCGGTTTTTTGTGTGTGTGTGTGTGTATGTGTATATGTATGTGTGTGCATGAATGCATGTATGTATGTGTGTACCATGCATGTGCATGTGGGTTAGAAGACAACTTCTGGGAGTCAGTTCTCTCCTTCCTCCATGTGGGTCTGTGGGATTGGTTTTTGGTGGTCAGTATTGATTGCAAACACCTATACCCACTGACCTATCTTGTTAGCCCAGTGGATATGTTTTTACATTTTATTTCTGTAAAGCTTCACTTCAAAATAATTCCAGCAGTCAGCAGATAATTCTAAGTTTTTGCTTGTTTGTTTGTTTGCTTGTTTTGTGAAAATGTACTGTTTGAATATTGCTCAGTTAATACTCACCTAAAAACCTAGCAAAACAAAAGAATCTGGCCTGCCCTAGGACAGCAAGCAGCCTTTAGTGTATTCATTAAGAATATAGGAGTGCCATAGAAAACAGTAAGCAAATGCGCCAGCCCCGACCTTCGTCATTGAGCTTTGTGAGAGTGACTCATTCCAGCCAACAGCATGATACTGCTGTGTGCTCACTGCATTCACAACTAATCCTCTACATCTGAGCATCGGGCACATTTTACTAAGGGATCTCTCAAGTCACCCATGCTTCTTCCTGATGAACAGATACAAACATGGAGGGACAGGAATCAGTCAGGACACAGAAGCACCCTGCATGCAGAGTGAAAGAAAGAGACTAGCTGGAACAGCCATCCTATTCCCCAGGGAGCGCCCTGGCAGCCTGCCAGATCCACTCTCTGGCAGGAAAAGGGATCCATGTGGTCAAGTCTTCCAACAAGCTCTTTTCACTGTGTTTGAGTTCTTGGCCACATCAATATAAGTGAAATATTAGTTCTTTTAAGTCAGCATTACTTCCAGTAAAGGTCTAGTTTTCGAGTGGAGTTTGCACTTCAAAGTAAGGTGAGACTCATCACATTACAAAACTGCTCGGTAAGGGACCCTGACATATCACAAAGTAAAGAAGTTTGATCTAAAATTAGAGCCTGACCATTCCTACCAATGGAGAAGCCATGCCTTGTGCCGGTAACACTTGGCATTAAATGTTTTTTAATGACTTGTATATTATTGTGTAGGCAGATAATTATCTTGGCAGTCTTTTGAAGTACAAAGCAAAAACTATAAAACATCCTCATGTTTTTAGTCTTACATTAAGAAAGAGATCAAAGAGATACGGGTATTTTTAGATAAATATTTTTATTGTAATTAAATTATTTATTTATTTATTTATTTATTTATTTATTTATTTATTTGGTTTTTCAAGACAGGGTTTCTCTGTGTAGCTCTGGCTGTCCTGGATCTCACTCTGTAGACCAGACTGGCCTGGAACTCAGAAATCCACCTGCCTCTGCCTCCCAAGTGCTTGGATTAAAGGCATGCGCAACCACTGCCCGGCTAAATTTTAATTTTTATACTTTATTTATTTACTTGTTAGTTTATTGAAAAAGGGTCTCACTTCGTATCCAAAGCTGGTCTGGAATTTACAGTGTAGCTCAGGCTGTCCTTGAACTCACAGTGATCCTTTGTTGTCAGCCTGTGGGTGGCTGGGCATGTTATAGGTGTGAGCCATTAGGCCTGGTTAATTAGCCTTATATTTTATATTGTCTTCACTTAGATTTTTCTCTCTAAGTATAAAGTGGCAAACATGAAGTATGTCTTCAGTGCATTGCGGTTCATTACTATGTTTTTAAGATGCTCACAGAATAAAAGGGAATGGACGCAGAAAGGTTGCGTGTCATACCTACTTGCTAGAGTTTAACGTCATATGTGGACTCATTGAAGGCTAAGAAAGTCAGCAGTAAAGAAATGTCTGTGGTCTCTGAAGGTAACACACCACCTTCTCTTAAAACAAAACAAAACAACAAAACAGAACAAAACAACTGAGTGTTTATAGTACCCACTCAAAGCAAGCGGTGCTGCGGTGCTGCGTGTAGTGTTTACAAATGTAATTAGAGTTAGAGACTATAGTCTTTCTCACATTGTTTTTGCTTTAATTGGAACTTCTGGGGACAGATGGACGCTGTGGCTCAGCTTGTAAAGCTAGCGCAGAGAGAGAAGAGCGCCTAGACCTTGCCCCAAGCCAGCAGTCCTAAGAGCCCTAGAGAAAAGCTGGTTTTCCTGCCTCAGACGGATGTCCTTGGAAAACTTTTATAATTTTTAAGTTTTTATTTATGTGTATGTATTTGTGTGTGTGTGTGTGTGTGTGTGTGTGTGTGTGATAAACACATGTGTGTCACATGTGTGTTTATACCTGAGGAGACCAGATCCCCTAGAGCCTGAGCTCCAGGCGGTTGTGAGCTGCCTGATGTGGGTTCTGGGAATTGAAACTGAGTCTTCCTGGAGAGCAGGGAGCATCGACTGCTGAACAGTATCTCCAGCCTCATCTGTAAACAATTAAGATTAAGTAAGAACTAAAGCCCTGAGCCTCATATCAGCAGCTAGACATGGTGACAGTAAGCTGTTCTAGCCTAGAAGTGGTGGCACCATGCGAATCTTCCTGAAAGCAATCCCTGGGTTCATTTTCTTCTTGCAGTTTAACTTTTGACAGGGCCAGAACTCAGTAGTCACAACTGCCATTATTAGAGATTCATATGTTGCCACTCTGATTTCTGTATGTATATATTTCAATTTAGGACTTTAGGCAGTCAATATTGAGTAATTCAATTTATAGTTCAGATGAACTGCCTGGTAGTTTTTTGCACCAATGAGAATCTTTGCACCAGTGAGACTAATTATTTGCTTTGGAAACACATTTATTGCAGAGTTCTTCTTGGTAGGTCAGTTTCCTTAGCATCCATGAAAGAGTTCAACTTGGAAAATTACATCTGCATGTAATTTGCTAGGCACAGATTTACTGAGAATGCAAGGCACACCCTTATTTTCCTGCAGTTTGATTCTCTTCTCTGAGCCTCAGTTTTGAAGGCTTTCACATTTTATCACCAATCTCTCCACATTGTGGTTTATGTGTTAATGTATAGTGATATCAGTAGACTGATAACTGTAGGTTTGCTTTTCTGTGCTAGCTGTTTCTCATAAGTACTTATCCTTAGGTGTTTGCATATTTCCAGAGAGCAGGGCTGTGCACCCCTGGGATAAGCTTCAGGCTTTACCCCAGGCTTTGCAGAGCAGGTGTTTCTCACCCAGTTCCCTTGGTTGCTGGTGGTGTGAAAGTGGATTGTATATCACCATCCGTGGACTGAAGGCTGTCAGATCATGTTTAGGTATCCATAGGGTGCCATGGAGAACAGCCTTCCTCCATTGCTAATTTTTCAGGCTGTGACCATAATATCTGCTGGTTCACATAAACCCTATTCTCTCTCTCTCTCTCTCTCTCTCTCTCTCTCTCTCTCTCTCTCTCTGTTTATAAATTTGGAACAATCAGATTGCCAGAACTATTATGTATTGACTCTTCTGGCATACCATGGTGGGCACTGTTTTTAAAAATGAGATTGAAGACGTTTTTAACAGTACAAAGAGCATCAGATAGTGCATAGTTTGCTAAACTCTATCCAGTGATAGACAACAACTTTGATAAAGTATTGCCATCGCCTTGGCTGTGACTAGGGATGTAAGGAGAAGCCATTGTATAGCTGCAAAGTAAGAACCTCTCTTTCTTTAAAAAGAATGGGACGACACTTCCACACACTTGCCCACACTGCCACCATTCTGCCACACTGCGTCCATAGGAGAGCACATTGCTTTCCAGGCCTTTCAGAGAAGCTGTGTGAGAGTAGACTGAAATACTGACTATTTCAGTGTTTTCAGTTTTACATCAGGAGTGATGCCATCTGATGCTAATAATGAATTTATCCCATAGGTTGAAGGGGACCAGCTGCCTCCAGGACACACAGTCAGTCAGTACGAGACCTGTAAGATCAGGACCATCAAAGCTGGCACTCTGGAGAGGCTTGTGGAGAACCTGCTGACGGCTTTTGGGGACAATGACTTTACCTATATCAGCATCTTCCTGTCGACATACAGAGGCTTTGCCTCGACTAAGGAAGTGCTGGAGTTGCTGCTGGACAGGTAAGATCTACAGGCGGAAGTCGAGGAAAGCCCGAGCCCCAGGCTGTGCCCAGAGAACACAGTGTGGCTCTTAATCAGGGGCCCTTGGATGTCCGGGAAGGAGGAAGAAGGAAAAATTAACTGGAAAAGCCAGCCTTTGGATTGAGTGGCATGCAGAGAGTTGACAGCATGGTCCGTTTCTAGGATAAAGAAGTCCCATTGAAAAAAACGTTCCTAAAGGCTGGCCATGGTGGCACACGCTTCTAATCTTGGTACTTGAGAAGGTGAGCCAGCATGGGCCACATAGCGATGCTTTGTCTCAGACGCAAAAGCAGAGAAAAACTGAGCAATAACCTGTAAAACATATACAAAAGAGTTAAAAGTGGGTTTTATAACATAGATTCAACTATTTATAAATTTCAGTATCTGTTTGCTACTCCTAATTTCAAATTTGACATAGATTAATTTTTAATTTTTAATTTCTATACAAGTACTCAACCAGCTAGGAATCCCCTCGTTCTGGGGACTGAATGTGCTCATGCATATGAAGCATGGCGCTCTGTGCTGAGTCGGGGCTTTGGCAGTGGCGGTCAGGACTGTCCACAGTCACCGTGGAGTCAGTGTTTGTGGGCGGGCGTGTGCGTGAGCGATGTCCGCGCTCCGTGTGGTTAGGAGCATGTGCACTTCAGCAGCGTACAGTGTGACTCACATAGGACAATCTTTGTTTCCTCTTTACCTTTGCTTTATTTATAGTAAAGCTTAGGTACTTTGTAAACATATCGTTATGTTGACTTAGTCCTGGGACAAAGAAAACTGTCAGCCAAACAATTGTTTTAGAATCACGAGACTCCTCATTCAGATCCTTGTAGCCTGGGTTTCCTGCCTAAAGAGGGAAGTGGTAGGCAGTGCTTTTGTTAAGCTTGTTTTGTGTGTGTGTTTATTTAATTTTAAAGGAATACACAATCATGTTGAAAATGTTAAAAATTGCTTTATGATAGAAAGTATTACAAGAAATATTAAAGTTTTCTCAAACTGCTGTTTTAGTCAAGGAACACTTTAGGTTTTAAAATATAAATGTCATGTATACATGAAAAAGCTTCATATATTTACATTCTTAATATACAGTGCATTATATAATTATCTTTATAGACTTATTCGTTTGTCAAAAGAGTTTATTGAGTATATTGTAAGAGGGCCCGAGGCTGGGCAGTAGTGACAGCCCTGCCTGCCTATATAGATTCACAGCACATATATGATACAAGGAACTCAAGAAAAGTAACAAAGTATCCTACAATTTTAATTTTACATATTTATCCATCTTGGAGATATTTGAGTTCATTCAGTGAATCAGCATTTGTAAAAGGCTTATAATAGTGATTATCATATTTAAAGAACAAGACATGTGAGTGATTATTTCCAAGTAAGCACAAATGGGTAGGTTTGCTAGCTTCTCCTTTAGTGGCTTTCCAGTACTTACTGAGTTGATAATTTCATAGACAAAGAATTAAGCACTTTTCAGTTTTTAAAATTGTTTTGAAAAAATTTGTGAGAGCAGTACCACAAGAGTCATCTTTATACATAAACATGCTTTCTTAATGCTTTTTGAGAGTCCTATAATATAATTTCATGGAAGAGTAATTACATCAGGGTATAGGAATTTAGAAGCCTGCCATCTGGGCCTCCAGAAAGTAACACCAGCCACACTGCTGTTCTGAGCATTCCCTACCACAGGCCACACACTCCCCAGAAACCAATGTTGTCTCCTCCCCTGAGCTGTCTTTACCTGATCTGTCCATTGAAAAATGGGTCTAGAACTTAAGCTTCTCATGTTTATGAGTAGAGTTTGGTGTTTCAAAAACCACACCATTAGTTGGGTGTGAACCTATACTCTTTTCCTTTAAACTATTTTAATCTAATTATTAATCATCAAATTATAATTCTTTGTGTATTAAAGAAATTCGATTTTTTGCTTATAATTTTATTGGGAATATTTTTCCTAATTTATTCTTGGATTTTAAAGTCTGTTCCATAAGAATTGGTATATAAGTATTTTATGTAATATTTCTATCTGTCTTCAGAAAGGCTTTGAATCAATGACTTTCTATTCCAGGGTTAGGTTGTTGACAAGGGTAGTGTTTGTTTAGCTTTCTGTTCCTGTGACACATACCTGACATAGTCAACTTATGAAGGGAGAGGGTTGATTTCAGGCTCAAAGTTCTGAAGGTTTCAGTCTGTGATCGATTGGCCCACTGCTTTTAGTACTGTTCCGAGTCAGTGTATCATGGTGGGAATGTACTGTGGCGCGAAGCTGCTTGCCTCTGAGTACAGAATAAAGAGGAGGGGACTAAAGACTGTCCACCACCTCCCACTAACTCCACCCTGGGCATCAGACTTCTAACACAGAGACACTTTGGGAGCACAAGCTCCTAAACATTGGGTCTGTGTTTTTATGAGTGCACACACAGAGAAATTATTGGCTCAGGCTCAGTGTTTATATTCAGGAACACTAATGAAACATATATTTTATTTATTTATTTATTTATTTATTTATTTATTTATTTATTTATTTATTTATTTGGTTTTTTGAGACAGGGTTTCTCTGTGTAGCCCTGGCTGTCCTGGAACTTACTCTGTAGACCAGGCTGGTCTACAGAACTCAGAAATCCTCCTGCCTCTGCCTCTGCCTCCCAAGTGCTGGGATTAAAGGCGTGCGCCACCACTGCCTGGCAAAACATATATTCTTTATGGTATACTTATCTGCCCATGGTGTCCTGTGCTACAGCATAAAGATGTGTCGTTTTTTTTTTTTTACTTTTTTTTTAAGTTTACAACTTTTTTTATTAGATATTTTCTTTATTTACATGTAAATTTCTCCTTTCCCAGGTTCCCCTCCAAAAAACAAACAAACAAACAAA
>JADRCD010216278.1:12093-37336 GCA_019843815.1 Montemys delectorum
GTGTGTGTGTGTGTGTGTGTGTGTGTGTGTGTGTGTGTGTAGTGTGTTTCATTTGAGCTGTAGGCTCAGCATGTAGAGCTGAAAAAGAAACTTGTGTTTCTACTGTAATTCCTTTAAATTATAAACTGGCTTTGGGAAGATTGCAAGGGACGTTCTTTCCTTTGCTGGAGTCACCTCTCTGCCCTCTGGAGGGCGTTCAGGTGCCTTCCCTAAGGCACTACACAGTCTTGTGCAGCCTCCTCTTAGGTGCCGCACCGCAACTGCAGGCTTCTTCCACCATTTTTTTTTCTCGATGCTTATTTTTACTTGATTCTTGGTGCTGGCATGACTCACATTGTGTCTGGATGCCTGGAAAGCCAATGGGTGCTGGTAGACAGCACGTGAGTAATGAACCCACACAAGGGGTGGTGTTTAGACAGGCAGCCTTTTCTGTGTTGGGGGCTGCTCTCCCCACATAGTCCTCCCTATGTCTCCTTTCCCTCTTTGAGGCCTCCATTTCCTGACAAGTAGTGGGCCTCAGCACTCCCCGACCAGGCCAGCCTTCCACAGGCAGGTAAAGGGAAGTCAGCTTAGGAGTTAGTACTGAGTCCTACAGATAGCTGTCAGATGGCCAGATGGCTTCCGACATCCAACCCACGGTCTGTTAAAATGAGGGTGGCCTTAATGTTGACTTTGTAAAGACGTTGTTAAGATTGATTATGATGTATGTAAAGTACTTAGCCCAGGCCTGGCATGAAGGCTATGTTCTTCTGACCCTTGGCTGTCATTGCCATTGCTGTGGAAGAAGGCAAAAGGAAAAAAAAAAGTTCCTGGCTATGTGTGAGAGCCCAGGTTGCTGTCCAGGGAGTGAGGCCCAAGGCTTATCTGGCTAACGCTTCTTGAATGGGCTGGAGATCTGCCTGACTCTATTCAGTTTTCTCTTCTGCCCCCACTTCTCTCCCCTTTCTTTTTGATGATATTTCATTCCACAGCATAGGCTGGCCTTGATTTCTTGGGGTCCCTCTTGCTCCGGTCTCCCAAGTCCTGGGATTACAGGTGTGAGGCCCCACATCTGCTCTGCTGCTGATCCTGTCTCTGTTCTAATGTAATCTCGACCTGGTGGAGGAAGTGTCCTCAGTGAGAGCCTGATGCTGGGTAAATGTGGTTTTACTATATGAATAAACGTGTGTTAGCCTACTGTTGTATGGCTAGCATCCAAACATGCATCGGAGTCCATGTCCCTTGCAGCCTGTAGCAGACATCTTAGTATTAGTCATGAAGTTCATCGAGAGCAGGGCCGCCTCTTCCAAGGCCATCTGGAATCCCTGGGGCCGCCTGTGTGTCTGTGGGTAAGTCCCACTCCCACTCCGGACCTTCTGTTCTTCATTGTCAGTCCGGATCCAGGGGGTTGGGTCAGAGCACTCTCTGTGCTCTGCCTTTCCAGGCTCTCAAGTTCTTGGATTCTAATGGGGATAAATCTGGACCTCGGTGGCAAAGCATGTCATGGCAAGCTCGCGGGGAGACGGATGCTTGGCGCTATTACAATTGTTAAAGCAGAGCAGGCTTCTGAATTGTGGCCAGGACATAATGAATCCCATTTCTGTGGAACGATGATGATGATGGGACTCGTCATGTAGTAGGGTGGCTGACATGGCTAGCCCGTTTGGCTCAGCATCACTCTGTAACAGATGTAGACGTGAGGCTCTGGCAGATGGGTTGAACATGGTGCCTGAGGAACTTGTGACCAAAGCCAGGTGTGTGAGTCGCTCAGTTGCTTTTGTATTCTCTCAGGCTGGTAGGACCAGGGTTCAGGTTTAGATGGGCATTGGTTTGATGGGTGGGTTTCCTTCTAGACAGGTGCCAGACTGTCAAGTGCTTTTGAAGGGTGTTTGGGACTACCTGGTTGAGGGCTATACTTCAACAGCTGTGGACTCAGTGTCTGGAGAAGAGCTTGCTCAGGACTTGGAGCTGGTGGAGAGACCACCATGGAGGCTTCTTCACTCTCTATGGCCTCTAGTGCAGTGGTCCTCAAGCTTCCTAATGCTGTGAGCCTTTAACACAGTTCCTCATGATGTGGTGACCTCTCCAACCATAAAATTCTTGTTGCTACTTCATAACTATAATTCTGCTACTGTTATGATATTATAATGTAAAGATCGACATTAGACGACCCCTGTAAAAGCAAGTTGAGTGGTGGCTCCTACCTGCCTCTGCCGGTCCAGCAGTTTCTGTTCTTTGGAAGATGTCTTTGGCGGTCTCCTTCCCAGCAGTCATCCAGAACACTGTCATGTAGGCCGAAGTGGTCGGTCGCATTCTGAACACAAGACTTTCATGGAGCCGAGCAGCTGGTAGAAGTGGCCCTGGAAGGAGAGAAAAGAAAAGCTTGTACTCATGAATAGCTTGTGGCTGCTGCAGTCAGTCCCTAAGGGTGTGCACAGCCTCCCTGGGGGTGGGTACAAGAGCTGTGGTCTAGGGTTCTGTCTAGTCTGCCTTTGTAATGCCAGCTTAGGAGATCCAGAAAGCCTGGGAGAGCTGCAGCATTCGAGTGCCCATAGAAAGAGTGTGTGCATGTTCATTTTCAAATTCTGCCTGGAAATAAATGCCTGGATTGACTTGTCTCTGTTGAGCAAAGCAAGATCTACAGAAAAGAGGCACGTAGGCCTGGCTCAATTCTCTATTCACTTGGCCAAGAAGCCGGAGGTGCAGAGGAACAGCAGCTAGGGCCCTTTCTTTGCGGAAGTTTATTTATTTTAGTGGTATTGGGAGCTCACCCTTTCCAGCCCTGGGTGAGTTTGTAGTTTGAAGAGTCAAACAGAAGCCATATAGCATGGGCAAGGCAGTGAGAAGCTTCAGAACAGGGAGGATTTCCCAGAGGAGCTGGGTCCTTGCAGAAGGGAGAGCAGCAGGAACTGCATGTGAGGGAGCCCAGCGCTCCTGGCAGCACCCAGGCTGCCTCCTAGGGAGCCACTTGCTGGGTTCAGGGAATGGAGGCCCTCAGTGAGTACCTGTGCCTTGGTTACAGAACCCTGAGGTGTTTCGCAAGGCCCCAGGACACACTCTGGGCTCCTAGGAAAGACCTGTGCTCTTCTGCCTTGCTGAGCTCTAGTCCAAAGCCACAAGCGATCTCAAGGGGCTAAGGGCCTGGTGTACAAGACAGAAAGGCTGAGACCAGGGCCTCCTAGGTGAACTTCAGAAGGCAGGGCAGAGCAGGCCAAAGCCCACAGCTAGCTCCTGGCCAGAACCAGCCCTCTAGGCACAGGATAAATGTGGAACCTATTGGGACTCAGAACTCAGCAAGGCTTTCCAGGAAAGAGCTTTCTCTCTGGGCCTTATTCTCTTAGCACCGTGGCCACCTAAGGGTTAAATATTTCATTCCGCAGAGGCAGCAGCAAGCCTAGCCTGGAAGGGGCACCCCAGGGCAGAGGAAAGCATTTGGAGAAGAGGAGTTGAGGGCCAGCCGCTGAGATAGAAAGCAAAGGGTTAACAGATGGAGCAGCCCTGATAAAATGCCCCAAATTCCTGGTCCCGGCCTCCAATGAGAGGGCGTCTGGCAAATGTCAACGATAAAAAATACATTTTAATGGCACGTGATGTAGCCACTACTGTGGGGGCACAGCCACACGAAGCAGGTTTGGGGCAGTAACTACTGCGCGTTTCTGCCTGGACTCTGATGACCAAGCATCTTCGGCTCTTCCCTGAGCTTGTCTGCTGGGCTGACTTGCCTCCCTAACCCAGCTCTTCTTGGGTGCCCAAGGTCTTCTGTTGGCCCAGGCAGTAGCACAGGAACTTCAATTGTCTTGGTGATGTACCACTCAGGCTAGGAATTGCTTCAAGCAGCTTTAAGGGAAGCAAGCAGCTGGTCTTTAATCAGACCCCAAGCTCTAGCAGGACATTTCTCCCACAGCTTCCCCCACTTCCTTCTGCCCTGCAGACCAGTTACCAGAGCTGCTGGAAGACATGAGAGGCAGTGGCTGAGCACTTACAGCATTAGTCCTAGGAAAGGCAGGATACGTGTAGGCTTAAGGGAAGGCTGCATTCTAGGATCTCTCAGAGGAGGTCCCAAGAAGGTGAGGAACTGGCATAATGTCACAGGGAAACAATCCCACACCATAGAAGCTGGAGTAAGGTGTCTCTAGAACAAGAGGCCAGGTGGGGATGTAAGAGATGGAGTCGGAGCCGGGCAGTGGTGGCGCACACCTTTAGTCCCAGCACTTGGGAGGCAGAGACAGGCAGATTTCTGAATTTAAGGCCAGCCTGATCTACAAAGTGAGTTCCAGGACAGCTAGGGCTATACAGAGAAACCTCCGTCTCAAAAAACAAACCAAACCAAACCAAACAAACAAACAAAAAAGAGATGGAGTCGGGATTCCACTTCCTTTCCTTGGGAGCTTTGAGACATTTCTAGGTTCAGGCCTGGACCCTAGGCTTTCAGGATGAAGCTGGGCAAGGCCTGGAGCTCAGTCTTTGATCTTCTCCCACAGATCATCCTCAACTCCATGCATAAGTACCAGCCGAGGCTGCACATCGTCAAGGCCGATGAGAACAACGCTTTTGGCTCCAAAAACACAGCCTTTTGCACCCACGTGTTCCCAGAGACCTCCTTCATCTCTGTGACCTCCTACCAGAACCACAAGGTACAACCACAACCCACACTGTAACACCGTCCTACCTGCGTGCTGACCCCAGGGTACACCAAGTGAGGAACAGAAAAAGTAGTCCAGAAAAACAGTGAGATTGCCATACTGGGAAACAGAGCCAGCGCGTTAAACCCAACAGCAGTTTAACTGGTAAGGGCAGAGCCCATGGCCAGCAACGGAAAACTGGAGACCTGGAGTTGCGTTGGGGCAGGGCTCTTTTCTTCTAGAATCTTCCTGTAGGTACAGGTCTGGGCTATCCTGGAGAGTGACCTGGGTCCTGTTAACTAGGAGGTGTTTGGCATTTGCCAAATTTGACCACTTTCCTGCCTGTTTGCTTCTTACCCCTGGTTAGAGGCCGAGCCCCCATCACATTTGTAGTCTTTCACAATCTGTAAGGGGGTTGACATGCTCAGGAAGCTGTCATGGGCTTCTGGAGAAAGCACTAGAAGGTCTGAAGCAAGTAGAGACCCAGGGACAAGTTCCCAGTGAGCAGACAGGTCAAGGAAGACCCAGGTTGGTCCTGGGCTCTGAGCTGACTTAAGTGGGGGGGAGGGGGGCGGAGTGTAGCTTTTCCAAGCTGTACCTAAGTTATCATTAGGCCTGAGTTGGGGAAGAGGGCTTCCGGTCAGCTCTTCCTCTCACCTCCTGGTGACTTTGTGTGTCCTCTTCTGACAGATTACACAGCTGAAAATTGAGAACAACCCTTTTGCCAAGGGATTCCGAGGCAGCGATGACAGTGACCTGCGTGTGGCCCGGTTGCAGAGGTGGGACTGCTCTGGCCAGGGGTGGGACGGGAAGACCCAGGAACCCTCAAAGCATCTTCACTCTCTCCTGCTCCTCCAGCAAGGAGTACCCGGTGATCTCCAAAAGCATCATGAGGCAGAGGCTCGTTTCCAGCCAACTCTCTGCTAAGCCGGATGTCAGCCCCCTGCACAGTGCACACCAAGCTCTGCAGCACTACCAGTATGAGAATGGAGCCCACATGCAGTTTGCTGCTGCAGAGCCCCAGGACCTGCCCCTCAACACCTTCCCAACGCAGAGGGACTCCAGCCTCTTCTACCACTGCCTGAAGCGTAGAGGTAGGATTCTGGGATGATACACCAGTGCCTGATATGCAGGCATGCTGGTTCTCAGTTTCCTGTGGCCTTGGGAATTCTCAGAGACAGCCCTTGGTGTTCCTGGTATGCTGGCCAGCCCTAGATGTTGATTTGGGGGCCTCCATGGGTAGAGTTCCTCCGGCTTGGCTCTCCCTGGGAGGCAGGGGAAAGCTGGATTGTTGGTAGTCTCAGCCCCAGAGCAGGGGGACCCACAGTGCGGTAGGTGGTACTCTCCACTGGTCCCTTAAGGATGCACACAGGCTTCTTGGGTGCTGAAATGAATGACTGGAAACAGATTTCAGGTGACCATGCCCTGGACACTTGGCTTCTCTACAACACTGACCCGGGACCCGGGAACTGGCGTGTCCAGGTTCTGCCGCCACAGACAGATTTGAGCTTGACTAGTGTTACCCTGGCAA
This sequence comes from Montemys delectorum, assembly GCA_019843815.1. NCBI lineage: Eukaryota > Metazoa > Chordata > Mammalia > Rodentia > Muridae > Montemys > Montemys delectorum. The sequence goes on from JADRCD010216278.1 coordinate 18,226, forward strand.
AGGACCTTTGTAGTTCCCCAAAATTCTCTTGGGAGTGAGTCTGGGGACTATTGCCTACAATCCAGAATGCTCTCTTAGCCCACTCTTACACATAAGACTGGTCCTTGGGGCTAGTTAGGCCTGATGCCGCTATATATTATAAAATATGGGCTTCTCATGTTATCATATAAAATGCAAATTTTAGTAAATAAGGCTTTGTTGGAGCTTAGCCATACCTATATTTGTTCTATAGTCATTTTCATAATCCAGCAACAAAAGTGAGTGATTGTGGTACAGACTGGGTGGCCTTAAAGCCTATACTACCTGTCTGGCCTTTCCTGACCCAGAGTGATAGGTCACCTGCCAATCAGAGGAATGTAGCTTGGAGAAAGAGGAGTAAGTGTCCTCAGGCAGCTATGAATCCATCTACAGAGGGGCTAGGTGCTCAGCCCCTCCCTCCTCTAGGCTGCCCAGCTCTGCCTACATGGCTCCCAGAATGGATCCCTAGAGAAAGCATAGGAGGGAAGCCAAGATAAGCCAACAGGAAAGTGTTCTTAAATTTGTTGAGAGGGCTGCTCCCCAGCCCTCAAGCCTGCTATCCTGGGTCCCAAGAGGAGACATGTCACTCCAGAGAGTTGAGCCCACACAGTTGGGGGATGTTGGAAGATGCAGAGAGGTGGTTTGTGGTAGCGGGTGGCGTCTTTCCAGAGAGCATCAAAGTAGCCTGCACATCTAAGCCTTTTCACTTGTTATGTGGGGATTGGCCTGACAGCAGCTGATATGTCTTCTTTGAACATAGTAGGGTTAAACTGCTCTTCTCAAAACAGCAAAAGCTTGCCCACAAGCTCTTTGGCCCACTGCCTCTTTCCTGAGGCTCTCCACAGGCACTGAGGGTTGAGGCAGTAACATCGCGGCCTTAATTTGCTGGCTAGTTCTGACAGATGTGGTCTCTGGGCCTTGTTCGACCTGGCAGTGGCTTCTGCTTTCCTGGGCCAAGGCTGCGCTAGTCTGAGAGATGCCAGTGTGAACAAGGGCCGCTTAGCATCCCGAGAGTCCGGCTGGCAAAGGATCAGAGCCGTACGCTGCCTGATGCAGCACATCCCTTGGTGTCCAGGGATGTGGTGTCCCTCTTGGCCTTTGGCGAGGGTCCATAAATTGACCGCTTCTTGGTCATTGCCACCTTATAAAAGCTGCAGCTTATTCAAATGGTTCTGGGAGTGCCAGGCAACATGGGGGACCAGGGCGGGTGCTGAGTGAAAAGGGCAGGATGTCCTGGCATGTGGGGGGTGGGGTGGGGAGGCCCTGGGCTGGTGGGAACTCCTCTTTCTGAGCACTTCTCTCTCTTTCAGCAGACAGTGCCCGTCACCTGGACTTGCCCTGCAAGCGATCCTACCTGGAAACCCCCTCTTCAGTGGGGGACGATCACTATTTCCGCTCTCCCCCTCCCTACGACCAGCAGATGCTGAGCCCTTCCTATTGCAGTGAGGTGACCCCCAGAGAAGCCTGCATGTACTCAAGTTCGGGGCCTGAGATCGCAGGGGTGTCTGCCGTGGATGACCTGCCCCCACCCCCACTGAGCTGTAACATGTGGACCTCGGTGTCACCCTACACCAGCTACAGTGTTCAGACCATGGAGACTGTGCCTTACCAGCCCTTCCCCGCACACTTCACTGCCACCACGATGATGCCTCGGCTGCCCACCATTGCCGCCCAGAGTGCCCAGCCACCAGGAAATGCCCACTTTAGTGTGTATAATCAGCTATCCCAGTCTCAGGTCCGAGAGCGGGGGCCCTCTGCTTCCTTCCCTAGAGAGCGTGGTCTCCCTGCAGTGTGTGAGAGGAAGCCACCCTCGCCTCACCTGAATACTGCCAACGAGTTCCTCTACTCGCAGAGCTTCTCCTTGACCCGGGAGTCATCCTTACAGTATCATTCAGGAATGGGGACCGTGGAGAACTGGACTGACGGATGACTTGACTGCCTGTATCTTTGACAGCCCCAGGACCATGTCAATCCAGTATTAACCTCTGTGGGTGGTCGGCACTGCCAAGAAACATGGATAGGTATTTCAGAAAGTGTGTGTGTGTGTGTGTGTGTGTGTGTGTGTGTGTGCTCGCGTGTGTGCTTGAACTTCTACATACACATGTGGTCGGAGAGCATCTGTTTTCTGGCATGCAGCTAAGGCCAAAACAAGAAAAAATGCAATTATCTAAGAAGTGATTTTGGCTGACATGCCCTGGGTGGGATAGAAGTGGAGAAGTGGAGGGCTCAGGAGTCACCTAGAGCTTTCTGAAATGTACTCTGATTTTACTCAGGGGCCAAGTGAGATCTCCTGCACAGGGAGGGCCTTTCTTTTGCTTGAGTGAGTGTGTGTGTGTCCATGCTTACCATAGAGTTCCTGGCCTTCCACCTGCAAGGGGAGCTGCCACTTGTGGGAACAGAAGCACCCCCTTCCCTTAGCTTCTGGATATTGTGTGAGACTACCTGAGCCTTAGAGTATTTTGAGAGCGGAGTTGGCCTGGACTTGGATTCCTGAAGCTCCAGGGTCTAAACACACGACTTTCAAAAAGAGTCATGCGCTGAATGTCACCTCATGATGCTTGTTTTTCCTTCAAGAGGATGGGAACATGTCACCAGCAGTATCTCTGTAATTATTCAAGTTTCCTCATAAAGTACAGAGTCCCTCCCCTCCCAGTCCCAGCATGTGGTCTCTCAGCCTGTTAGACACCATGTGCATCCTGTGATGGGCAGCCAAACACCCCTTACCTGGTAATGTCCCTTGGAGATCTCACTGGACTGATGTTACACATCGGCTGGACTGGTTCTGCTCCCAGAAAATCTACATACGTCCTTGGAGCGAGGACGTCGGCAGAAGATGATGGACAACTGAGAGAAAGTACTTCAGTGTTCAAGCTCAGAGGAGCATATCATTCCTTCAGAACGGGGAGGAGAGTACATACTCCTTGGTCCACTAGCATCACATGTCACCAGAATGTCAGGGTGGCCGGTATGAACTCTAAATCAGAATTTGGAAATCACTAAACTCTTTGCATGCTGAATAGCTATTTATATATTATATAAATAAATATATAAATAAATATATATCTCACAAATGCGGGCCACATGTCAAATTCAGCTTTGCTTTTTACAAATAAACTTACTGAAAACAAATGCTGAAGGAAGTATTTGGAAAGACATCTATTTAAATTTTTATTACATTTGATGTTAAAGATAAAACATATATATATATTATATTATAAATGCACACTGCAGATAAAGCTTTATTAGGAAACACATTAGCTGACAGGCGGTATGAAACTTCAAGTGTTTTTGATATATAGCATGGACATTTTATTTTGCATATTGGAACATAAAGCCATCTTACAACTGTGAAGTGTGTTTGTCCTTTGTTAATGTCTTGCCATTGCTTGACAATGGGGTCTGCCTTTCCTTTCGGGTGCCTGGTGGGGCCTCAATGCCTCTGTTTGTAACCGTGGGCCCTCAGAATGAAGTAAGTTCAAAGTCTCTTCCATCTCATGCTACTTCCTGGGTTATAGGGCTAGATTCTGGGGCTCACCAAGACCCCTGAAAGCAGAGCAGGCAGGCAGTATGGACTTCATCTCTGTTAACAGTCCATACAACCCTCCAGTTTGTAGTCCGTACTTAGGAAGTAGTCTCCAAAGTAGAGAACCTTTGGTGGCATTTGTGTAGTTGCTTCAGAAGAATACATAACTAGGTTTGAGCCTGAGTCTGGCACTTTCTGGAGCAGCTGGTGGTGTGAAGTTGTCAGCCAACTTCATCCTAGTGGGTAGGAAAGAGAAACCCTGGCCTCAGGATGGAGGGGCTGGGGGAGAACAACTCCAACTTGGGCTTGTCACATTAGGTGAAGAAAAGGAACCTGTAAGAAGATGCTGCAGCGTGTGGACAAGTGTCTGCATGGCTCTCACCCACATGGCTCATCCATCCCTTAAAACGTTTTCTCCACCGCCATGGTCCCCACTTAAGATGATCTTGAAACCCAAGAGAAAAGAGGCAAGAATAGGAATGCTTTTAAATCCTCTTGCCCAGGCCCTCCCTTGTGGCTCTGTGGGGCCTCTGGTTGGGCAGTGTCCTATTACTCCCTCACAGAGAGAACCTGGATTTGGCTCAGGGACAGGGAAAGTGGCTCTTCCCTCACTGATCCCTGCCCATTCCTTTCCAAAGACGGTACCCTACCCAGGATACCCCTCGCCTGAAACTCAGAGGGCTGGGTGTATATCCCTAGACTCTCTCCAAGTACCTACTTGGCTCAGTAAGAGAATGGTTCCCAAAGAGGTGTTCAGCTTTGAGACAGCCCACAGAGTCCTCCTGACTTTCTGAGAAGCGTAAGTTTCTCTGGCTGCCCCACCTGGGCATGGCAAGAACAGGGCCCGCAGTGGGATTTGTGGAACTTTTCCTGCCCCTCTGAATCAACAACTCAATAAAAAGGGGGCACATGGGATCCCGAGGAACAAAGGGCACCATTCAGTAGCGCCAGCAGGCCATACATCATCGGCCCAGAAGCCTGCCACATGACACTGCCTGCTTCTGCTATGCCCTGCTTGGGAAGGAAAAATAGCCGATTACTGCTCGCTCTGTGGCCATGAGCCGGTGGCCCCCAGGGTTCCACTATAGCCAAGGGCTGGAGGGCCTCCATCAGCCACCCCACAACCATCGGCAACAGAAGGTCCTGGAATCACAAAGGAGAAGTTGGGTCAGACTGACAAATTGTTAAAAAACCAAAGCGATTTCTAGTCTCAGCAGGGCCTCAGCAGGGTCAAGAGGCCTCTGCTGGCCCCTCTAATGGAGCCCGCTAGAGGAGTAGCAGCCTAGCCTTGCAGTGTCTTATCTTACAACATAAAATTAAAACCCACTTAAAAGGCCGGAGGGCATGTTAACATTCCGCCTGCTGTCTAATTGAAAGAGTTCCCAGTGCCAAGGGTTTTACTTGAAAGATGTCTCCCTCCAAGCCAGGTTCTCCTGCCTGCTAGGGCAGGGGTGGCAGGGAGGGAGAGATTGTCATTTCAAAGAGCTCAGGCCAGAAAAGCACTGCTTGTGACCTCCAATGATGGAGGTGGGGCGGGGGTGGGGGATGGAGAGGGCAGGTGGTGACAGCCAAGGTTAGAACAGGCTAAGTTTTCTAGTTTTGCAAAATTTACAAATTCATTAGCAGTTATGTCAGCAGAGGCCAGACTCATTCAGGTAATGATTCAAATATGGCGAGCCCCACAGCAAAAACCTGGCAGCCTCTGTGGCCCAGAGGTTTCTATTCCACTCCGCACCCCCCCCCCCCCCCCCCCAGCAACCCCTATGCAAATCTCTCACAGGTCTCCAAGGCATACGGAATCAATCAGGGACATCCTGTAAAGGGTGGTGAACTTGCACTGGCTATCCTGAGTAATGGGAACCAGTCAGCTCCAAGCCGGCTGGGACTGAAAGCCAAGGTGACAGCTATTAAGCAATCGCGCACAGAACAAAATGGCAGAGGGGCCGGGTAATCAATTCAATTTCAATGGGCAGCCCTCGCAACTGCAGCGTCTGTCGCTGCCGATTAGAGAGGGCCAGCCTGGAGCTTTCAATGAGAGCCCATCACAGATCAGAAACAGGCCCCGGGATGAAAAGGGAATGGACGTCTCCTGAGGAGCCGGCGATGAAGGACTCTGTTTTATGTGACTGTGTTCTCTTCCTCCTCTCCTTGAAGAAAGAGAAGGGGGGAAAAGCCAGCAGTTTGGAGATTAGATAGTTTTCTTTTCAGCCATTCATCATTATGAAGGAAAGTAGACAGGGCAAGAGCAGAAAAAGCTCCAGTGGGATTTCTGCAACGTCTCAGTGGGAAAGACCGGCTTTATACAGCAGCCCACCAGCCCCTGCCGATTACCGCAGTCTGATGGGGCCTGCAGAGCATCCAGGGTCCCTTTCCTCCAACAATGGCAAACAGGCCCCAGGGCTGCGAGGATCACAGGCATTCTCTTGCAGAAACTCCAAACTGTATCATTTGTGAAAATTAAAGACCGAGCTAGGATAATGAGGAGGAGAGGAACACGGAGGAGGAAAAGATGGGAGGGTTGTGTGGAACTCAGCAGGTAGGACACAGGAGGTGTCCACTCCCACTCTTCCTGGACCAAGGTCAGAGCCGCCAGGCTCCTACGGCATGTGCTGCCGGTCAACACTAATCCTAGCCTGATGGCAGTTGGCAGCAAAATTCTAGGCTCAGATTTGGTTGCTCGAGTCTCTGCTATGGGGACCTCTGGACACAGAACAAGGGATGCCCGTAGTTACAGAAGCCAGGAGAGACCAGCCAGTGTAGAGCTATAGAGAAATGAATGAGGCTAGTGAGCAAAGACACAGGATGCAGAAATAGGCGCGTGGGGGTGGGGTTGGGGGTGGGAGCCATTCTGGAGGCAATGCTGTGGCGGAGGGCTCAGGACTGAGCTGGGGAAGAGGGAGAAAGGGCTGAAATAGAGAACCAAGAATGAGGGGTGCATGTGACCCGATGGCAGAGATGATTAAACCAATCTCATAGTAATGTAGAATGCACACTGAGTGAGTGGCAGGTTGCCACTCCTGTCTAACAAGAGAAAAGAAAAGAAGAGAAGAGAAGAGGAGAGGAGAGGAGAGGAGAAGAGAGGAGAGGAGAGGAGAGAAAAGAAGAGAGAGATTTTAATGGTTATTGCTGGTGGAAGCAGACCACTAGTTTTTCTGGAAAAAGCAATTTGGTAGCCTGGACAATGACTCTAAAAGTATTCACAGCTTGAGAGAATAGCTGGAGATGAGGTCGCAGCGGGATGTTGGATAATGTTCATTGTACTATCAATTTTTTAAAGTCCCCACTGGCAGAAAGCAAATTGGTAAATGATGATTGTTTCGCATTCTGGGATATGGCGCAGCCAATGGAATTATGATCACAAAGAGCCTTTAATGGCATGGGAACTGATCGACAATTAAGTAAACAGGAGAACATTTAGATTACAAGAAAATTAGGGTAGCCAAACTATGTATCATTAAGTAGTAATTAATAAGTGAATAAAACACACACCAATATTGGGTGTCTTATGTGAAAAAAGTGAGTGATAATGTGGTCTCCCATTTTTATATAATACAGAACCCAAATCAAACCTATGTGTGTGAGCATACACTTTTGTATTTATGGTATCTACGTGAACGAGCACACATCAGAGGTAGATGATGCCGAAGGACCCGTTTCAAGAGTTCTCACCCAGAACTCTGTTACAGAAAGCACATGAGCACTTCTGCAATTAAAAGATATAATAAAAACAAAAGAAAAGTAAGATGTAATTATAGAATTCCTTGCAGAGGTAAAACAAACTGCCCACACGCAGGGAGCAGCAGTTGCAGGAAAAGGCTGCCGCCCCTGCTGGAGACTCAACTGGACAGACTGCCTTGGGGGCTGCCCCAGCTCGTCCTTTCTTCTAACTTGCCTAGGCCTTCAGTGCTGCCATGGGTGATGCCTAGAGCTACAACCTACTAGCTCATTGAGTATTTGGTCCAACCCCATCTACATGTATATAGCCCCTCCCACCAAACACGCCCATGAACCTTAAAAGTCTGACCTCATTCTCCTCTCCTGATACCACCTCCTGGGATATTTCTACTAAACATTCGCAGGGCATCCTACCCCACCCTGTTCTGACCCAAGCCAGCACGGTACACCTTTCTCTCAGTGTTTTGGTTATAGTACTCACTCCTTGTGCTCCTTACCAGCTCACTTCAAGCCCATGCTGAAAGATGGAAGAGAGCCGAAACTCTCTTCCGTGTGAGCCTTTCTCTCCATCTATCGGGCATGACAGTGTCTCCATCATGCTGGCAATTCCCTCCACCTGGGCTACTGCCTCCCTTCAGGTAGAGCTTTGGGATTATTGTAAGTGGCCCGTTCATGTCACCCATGTGTAATGGACCTGTGGAGCCAGGGAACTGTGCTGGCAGAGACGGGAGTGCTACATTCATTGCTGTTCCTGCCTTCAGCCAGGGGTAGCACCCCAAAGGAAGCAAGAGAGCTCAGCTTCCCGGTCACAGGCTACCCATAGGATTATTATGGGCTACTAGAGCACCTTCTTGCCCAACAGGCCTCCAACTAGAGTATGGCGCTCATAATGGCAACTCTGTCTGTTCTTCCTTGTAGGTCCAGGAAGACTCGATCAGGGATGTTTCCTGTATCTATCCTCTGTGCCTGAACATTTATCATCACATTTATAATCCCTCAGATATGTCAAATAGTCTGTTCTCTTAGAGGAGGCAATTCCATAGGAACCACACTCAACCCATGCTAACCAAAGATGAGACATATCCAAACATGGCTCCCCATGTGAGGGAACCTAGCACATGGTACTGAGGGAGCATGCTCAGAAAATGACATCACCACTAAGATGAAAGGGCTGGGCTGTTCTTCCTAAGCTCTCTGCCTGCCTTCTGGGTCCTTCCCTTCGTGGCTGGCGGAACCCTGAGCAGGTATGGCCGCAAGACGGATGCTAGTCCCCTTTGGTTGGCTGTATTTAGCTTCGAGATCGCCTGTATTCTGACAACCCTCTGTGTATAGCCCCTCCCCCCCCCCTTGATCCAGGGCGCTTGCCCATTAGTGCCTTTGGGGAGGAGAGGGACTTCCTGCACCCTGACAGGCAGGCTCTCCTCCTCTGAACTCCTCTCCTCTCAGGACTGTTACATCCCCTGCCCTGTGCCCCTCAGTCAACTGTAGATGTTCCTTCTCTTCCTCCCAATAAAGGCTTTGGAGACCATTAAAAAAAATTTAAAGAAAGAAAGAAAGAAAGAAAGAAAGAAAGAAAGAAAGAAAGAAAGAAAATGACATCACTTTCTCTTCCTTCATCCTTGTTCCTACGTGGGAAGAGGAGGTAACAGCCGAAGCACCATTCACCATCCTCCCTCAAACAGGCTGGCGGCTAGACAGATTTCCCCACTCCAGGAAGCTCCTGTCTAAACCTTTTGGATTGAAGGAATTGGAAGACTTTTCCAACAAAACCTCATGAGTGCTTTGAGACCCCAAGCATTGCTGTCGGTTGGAAAGTGGAAAGTGTGGTTCTGAGTTTTGATTGGACAAAATACTTGCTGCAGAAGGAGGCAGCAGGGGAAAGGCTTGGCCCTGGGGCTGCCTGAGGTCTCCTGGGTCTGGGGATCCCAGCAGGTTATTCCAAGTAGGACTGCATCAAAGTGGAGCTCCTTGGAACTGGGATGGACAGGAGTTCAGAGGCCAATGGCCAAAGGCTTTTGTTTTGGCTTTTCTTTTCTTTTGATGTGACAGAGTTTGGTGGGAGAGCACTGGTCTGGGACTTACTATGTAGTCAAGGCTGGTCTCAAACTCACAGCAATCTTTTTACTTCAGCCTCCCGAGTATGATGATTACAGGCCTGAGCCACCGAAGCTCAATGTTCTGGAGGGTCTTTGTTGGTACAGTTGGTCAAGTCTGTAGAAGATCCTTCTGGGCATCCAGTTTGTGGACCACTGAGCCAGGTGGTCTTTGAGCCTTTCTGCCCTGCAAGACTCTGCTCTTGTGTGTTTCCAGTCTAACGATAGTAGATCCTTCCAAACAGTGCCACCTGTGAGTCAAATATCCCGGGTTTAAGACTGGACCTCGTCACCTTTCTGGTTTATGTTTTTTGAGCAACAAGCTCCTTTCTTTGTTTACGTTAGGGACTTGGCGACAATGTCTAAGTATACCTGTCTCTTAGGATTGTGGAGGGTTTCTACCCTTCCTCTCTTCCTTCTTCTTTGTGAAAGAGTTCCATTGTCATGTAGCTCAGATTAGCCTTGAACTCACAATCATCCCACTGGTCTTCCTAAACTGCAATCCACCACCTCCGACCTGACTGTGTGTGAAAGCATCTCACATAGACCCTGACCCCTGACATTCATGGAGGAAGGAAGTCAACACTAGTGTCCCACTTCACTGCTTCCCTTAAGGGAAGGACAATCCTTTCACTTTGTGGAGTCAGATGATGTAGAGTGATTTATCATTCTCATCCGTATCGTGAGAAAAGAAAACGGAGATCTCTGCTTAGTTTGTTAATCATCAGCTCTCAGGCTTTGGGCTTTACTTAATTTTGAATCATTTACATTGATTCTTAACCATAGCAAAATTACAGTATCAATGAATAGCAACAAAAATAACTTATGGGTGGGTGGGTGGGGGGGGCGCCATAACATGAGGAACAGTGTTAAAGGGTGCCAGCATTGGGAAGCTTGAGGCTGTCACTTCTGCCACTTTTAGCAGCAGGACTGTCACTACCCGACTCTGCCATCTTTCCTCTGAGGTTGCTGGGTCTAAAAGGTGTACACTTACATGGCTTTTGACTTAACTAACAGGGAAATAAACACGAGTATCTAGTTCTATGACTCAAAGTGTCCAAAGCGGCAGAAACTTACCCTCTTAGGGGCTGATAACTTATAGCTACCTCCACAAACCCCAGCCACCAACCAGGCAATGGGGTTGCCTATTCCCGCGGCTCCCAATGGTCACATCTGATGTTGTATTACTCTCTCCACAGAGATGTCACTGGCAGACTTGACGAATTATTGAGAGATGCCTCCAAAACAAATGGGTATTCTTGGGGGGAAAGGCTTCAAAGCCACGTGGCTTAGGTAGCAGAGCTAGCGTAGTCTTCTCTTGCCTTTCCCATGCCTGGATAGAGCATACTTCCTTGGAATGACCTGAAAGAGACTTGTTTGGGAATTGCTTCTCTTAAATACCCATAATTCCTAGCCGGATGCCTGGAGCAAGGGCTGGGTCTGTAAAATGACATGGCTCCATTAGGGATAGTGGAAACTATGTGAGCCGCTTTTAATAGCATTAAATGCAGCTTGGCACAGTCTTCCCTCTCTCTAGGCTCCATGTGCTTGGCTGCCTGGATCGAGAGTTTTGGTGTCTCCTCAGGGCAGCTGGTGGACCTCAATCTACTCCAGACCCAGCATGGCCATCCTAGGCGGTAGGCTCCAGCCTGGTAGATTGGAGACCTGAACATAATTTTTTGGCTCAAGAAAATGAACTTTTTGCATCTTTCTTATATCACTAGTATGAGGCAGTAAAAAGAGCTTGGGACTGGGTATAAGGCTATGTGGGCTTGGGACTGCCATGTGCTGGCTGTGGGACTTGTCATCTTCCTTCTTCTATCCCTTGTAGCAATTTGGGAGTTCAATACTATGCAGAGTATTTCTTCACATGACCAGGCTCTGTCTGTATCTACAGCAAGGCTTTCCAAAGTAAAGGGGATGGAGCGCTGAACTCGCTTTTTGAATTTTACTTCACTCTTTTCAAATAGCTAGTGTTTGTTAGGACGGTTGTATATCTTATAAGCTTGTTTATTTTATTTTGTTTATTTGACTGTCTCCATATGTTGCCCAGGCTGCCCTGACACAATTGTCCCTTTGGCCTCTGGAGTGTTGGCCCTTACAGGTGTTCACCACCACATCTGGATTGTAAATGAATTTATAAATACTATATTGACAGGCGGTGCTTTGCCCTCCTCGGGGGAGCAGAGATCCAAAGTGGAGACTCCAGAGGGACCAGCAAGCAAAGTTGGGGCTCTGTGCAAAGGCTGGGCTCTCTGCCACTCCTGTGATGCTCTGGGCTCTTTGCCATCCTCCCAGGGATGGTTTACCAGAGCTTCGGGTGGAGAGGCCTGGCTAGGCAGGGGACAGAGGATGGGCTGAAATCTACCGCTTATTAGGCACGCGCCTAATCTCTGTGATCCAGTTGTTAGGCATGTTAATTAGGGGTAATAAATACAGTCCATCTCTTAGGCTTACACTGAAATAATGCAGATAAAACGTGTGCACGATCCAAATTGCTGCCTTCCCCTAACGGGGGATGCCAGTCTACAGAGGTTTCATTTTAGATGCTTAAAAGATGTGGGACTTTTTTTTTTTTCTTCAGGAAAATTCTATTTGTTGCTTTTGGGGGCTTCATTGCTTCTCCTGCCACAGTTAAGCCCCCTGTACCAGATGCCAAGGCCTGGACTCATATGTAGGTAGGTGTACAATGCCAACTGCAGGCAGCAGGCAGGGGAGCCTGGGAAGGAAGACTCACATCTGGTTTTTTCAGTACCCTGAGTACCTCTCCCTACCTGGGCCTTTGGGCTCAGTGGCACAGGATGTTGAAAGGAGGGTTTGCTTATAACCAATCATCTTCAGAGTTTCTGAGAGGCAAGGACAGCTAGAAAGTTTGCTTCTCATTCGAAGCCCACGGCAAACTGGATGACACTGGGAATAAATCAGGTGTTAAAGAAGGCTGGGTGTGCCCGGTGGTGGTGGCACACACCTTTAATCCCAGCACTTGGGAGGCAGAGACAGGCGGATTTCTGAGTTTGAGGCCAGCCTGGTAAACAGAGTGAGTTCCAGGACAGCAGAGCTATACAGAGAAACCCTGTCTTGAAAAATCCAAGACCAAGAGAGAGAGGGGGAGAGGGAGAGAGAGAGAGAGAGAGAGAGAGAGAGAGAGAGAGAATATGCTAGGTGTAGGGGCACACAACTTTCGAGGTACCCAGCACTTGCGAGGTAGAGGGAAGAGAGGATCAGGAAGTTCAAAGTCTTGACTACATATATACCAACCTGGAGATCAGCCTGAGCTATATGGGATCTTGTATCAAAATACAAGCCCCCCATACTCCCCTACCCTCACTCCCCACCCTTTGCTAAATTGTCTCCCAGCTTTGCCACGGTGTGATCAGAAACCTTAGGCAAGTTTTTCTTGTATTCAGCTTCTTCTGTTTTTTAAGCAGCCAACCTTCTAGACTTCATTTAAGGGCCAAATGAGATTCTTTTAAATAAAACAACAATAAGCAAAAGAGTGGTAACCATGGCTCTTCCTGGGCTGGTTAGCACCAGCTCATTTCTGCGTTTCCGTGTATGAAAACCCAAACCAAACCCAAAATGTGGCTTTTTATAAGCTTAAGGCAGGGAAACGATTACCGAAGTGAGGGCCAATCTCATTGGTTCTAAGAGGCAGATGATTTAGCATCATCACCTGCCTTATCGTTATCCTTGAGCCGCCTGCATCCTTGGCTTCTGAGGAGGTCAATTTCCGGCACACACAGGAAAGCCCATGGCTGTGGCAGGGAACAATCGGCCACAGTGCGCTCCCTGCCTGCTGTTGATCCTTTCATTTCCTCCAGCGGGCTCCTGCCGGGGCACTGGGTTCTGAGTTCTCTGCTACTCTCTTAGACCAATCATTCACCACAGCCCTGAGCACCCAGCCGCTCTCTCAAGTTTGCTGTCCAGCTACTGCTCCAACAAGATGGCTAATTGGGATGTGAGCTCAGCCAAATGGCTAGAAAGATTTCAAGGAGCCCGTTCAATGGACCTTAAATATCCTGACCACAAATTTACAGCCCAGCCTGCCGCGGAGGAAGCGTGAGTCACAGGCGGAGGCGCGGCTGCTGCTGAGGGAAGGCCTCTTGCGATGACATTTTTCACGCTTTTAATAAACCACCGTATTATTAGAGCTCACTAAAGCTGAATTTAATGAAAATCTTGGGCCCTAAGGCCTGAATTTTTCTTTTGTATTACAAAACGAAACCAACTGGCCCAATTCAAATTAACCCCAGGAAAAAAAAACCCACAGATTTTTAATTATGTTTCTTTCTCTTTTTTCTTTTTCTTTTTCTCCCCCTTTCCACATTCTCATGTTCAAATTTCACTGGATTACAATCTCTCTTAGAAGAAAAGGACTTGCTGCAGGGTGAAGCCACATACTCTGATCGGGCACAAATTTCTCTGTGGGATCCCTTAAGGAGTGTTACTAAGCACGGTTAGAAATTTTAAGAGAGACCGAGAAAGCAAAAACCACAACAGAATTGCAAAGTGGCACCTGAGACTCAGTCTGATTTAAAATTCCAATTTATGAACGTACTTTTCAATCAGGTCTGTCGGACCATCCAAGCCTACACAACCCTGGTGATCCTAAACAGAAATAATGAGGACAAATTCTTGATTTCTCAGACCCTAGGGTTGGGTCCTGGGGGGGGGGGGTGGGGTGGGGGGAGGGGACGAAACTGGGCTGCTGTGCACCTGGTCTCCAAAGGCTCAGCAGCCCAGCAGGAAATCTGTCCACAGCAGCTTCCGTATCTGTAGGAGCTTGTGAAGAGACACCTTCCCTTCTAGCCTTGCAGCTATGTTCATGAACAAAACAAGTGGGCACTTTCCAGATCTCAACCCAATTTGGCACCTATTTGCCCAATTAGAGCTGGCTTTCAAATGCCTCCTTGTCCTTGCTGAGCTGAAAGGAGCGGTGCCCACTGTTGGGTACTGTGCTCTCCAGACATCCTCCCGGGAAGGGCCCTGCCTGAGCTACCTTTGTCTTGGCCCAGTTCTCCTTTTGGGATCAGGCTGGGCTCTGATTCCTGCAGGGGAGTCCCTGCTTGGCATCGAGGCTGGCCTCAGGCATAAGATCCTAATTATTTGAATGGTATTTGTTTTCATAGCTCTCTCTCTCTCTCCCTCTCTCTTTTTTTTTTTAATGTGTCCAGGTCGATGGCATTTTAATGCCTTATTAAACAGGGGTTTTACAGCAGTCTGTCTGTGCAGTCTCTGGGCCCATGCCTGTACTTTGTGTGCAGGGATTTTATCTTTCCTGCTGGCCAAAAATATTTTCCGAATTCCCTATAAAAGTTTTTGAGATTTCCTAAGACAAATAGAGCCCCACCAGCTCCGAAGTGACCCTGATGCTGTCGGAGTTACAGACGTGGGCCCTCTTTTTTGTTTACACTAAGAACTGAACTGAACTCTGTATTCATTAACTGCCCTTCTCAGGGTGATGTGTTTGCCCCACAAATGTGTTGGTACATAAAAACATAGTCTACCTGGGATGGCTCCCCAGAACCCCATCTTTTACTTCTAGCTTCTCAGATAGTCACCTTGGCTTTGAAGATGGCATCCATAAAGTGCATCCTGGTGGTGGGGTTACACAAGAGCTCTGAAGACCATGGAAACCTTGAGAAGGAAATCAGCTGAGCTCTATGCCTATGTGACAGGGTTTAAGAGCTGATGAAAATATGTTGTTTTGTACATGGAAGCTTAACTTAGACCATACAGGAGGTCACAGGTTAGCTTACGTTGAAAAAGAGAACACATGCATATATACAAGTGTACACATGCACATATACACTCACATATGCACAAACCTCAAGGCAGATGATGGCAACAAAACCTAAATCCAGTTTCTTCCTTCAAAAATGAAAAGACTTTCAGGGTTGGGAGTGTAGCTCAGTTATTATAGTGCTGGCCTCAGATGCATAAAGCTTTGGGTTTGATCCCCAGCATCACAAAATTAGGTGTGATAGCACATGCCTATAATGCCAGTACTCAGGAATTATATGGAGGAATATCAGAAGTTTAAGATCATTCGCTGTTAGATAGGGAATTTAAGGCCAGCCTGGGGTACATCAAATCCTGTCTCAATAAACAAATACTTATGGAGAAAATTTTGGTGGGGCAAAGATGAGCAGAGTAAAATGATTATATTTAGATGAAAATGTTGGAATGAAATCCTTTGGTTTGTATTGTTAACAAAAATATTAAAAAATTAAATAAGATAAAACACGAGGAAAAATTACATGTGAATATATTGCACTGTTGTTTTCGAAATCTCAAGGACTCGTTTGATATATATAAACATGTGGTCCAGAGGCCTAGTGGCGGAGGACTTGCCCAGCATGAGCAGGGCCCTGGGTTTGATCTCTTGACTGAAAAACAAAACAAAACAAAACAAACCAACAAACTAGTAGGGGGACTCAGTGACTGGCACTAGTGTTGATCCACAATGACCTCCTTCCTTCAGGAGGTCCCTCAGGACTCTGATGGGCAGAAGGAGAGCCTTCACCTGATGCTGCTTCTAGATAGGGTCTGGGGCTTGGGGGATGGGAGCTCAGCACTGAGTCAGGATGAGGCATGTGCAATGGTAAACTATAGAACAGCAATGGAATCTTAGATCTGCTCTAAATCTAGGCAGGCTCTGCTATCCATATCAGGGATATGTTGAAAGGAACCCAGCTTCTGCCATGCAGCTTCAGGTGCACTTGACCGCACGGACTCATTCTATTTGGGTGGCATCTCGACCCTTCCCAGGCTAACCCACTTAACCACTAGAAAGCTCTCTTTCACTTTTGACTTTACTGGATGGATCATTTTTGAGCATTACCATCTCCGTGGTGCTTCATTAAAAATATCACTTTTAACATTTAGGACCATATCCTGGGGAAAGATTGGTAAAGATGTATAGCATATGAGAATACCCGCTGCTTCTTCCATGTCTCCTGGCATTGGGCAAACATGGAAGCAGCTTGCAGCCTGCCGTAGGAAGGGATCATTAATGAGGGTTTATGCTCCTGCGTCTATGGTTAAAGCCAGCCATTTATTTAACTAAGACTTTCCATTTTCATGAAATCAATGGTTACTTTCATTTCAAGAAATATTGTTTCAACCCCTGAAACTCAGTTTGATTTCTTTTAAAGACAGCTCAGCCTTTTAAAAAAATATCACATTTTCTGATGTTCATGATCTCTTCGTTTTTGCATTTAATTATTCTTAAACACACTTTAAAATAATCTGTAGATGCTAATTACTATGTCAGGCTGGGTGTTGGGAGGGGCATGACTGAGTCTGATATTTACTGGGTCAAAAGATACTATGCAACAGAATATTTTCTTCTATTATTTTATAACTTTTATGGGAATTCATCCTTAGCCAGATTTTACCTACATCTAGCTTCTTTCAGAACAATTTCATTAGAAAACTAAAAGTTCCCAGCACTTGGGAGGCAGAGGCAGAGGCAGAGGCCGGAGGGCGGAGGGCGGAGGGCAGAGGGCAGAGGGCAGAGGGAGGTGGATTTCTGAGTTTGAGGCCAGCCTGGCCTACAGAGTGAGTTCCAGGACAGCCAGGGCTATACAGAAAAACCCTGTCTCAAAAAAACAAAACAAAACAAAAAACAAACAAACAAACAAAAAAGAAAGAAAGAAAACTAAAAGTTGTTAGTGTAGTGGTACCTGCCTATAATCACAGCCTTTCGAGGCAAAGGAAAGGCAAAGTTTGAGGCTAGCCTGGGCCTCAGAGACTACTGCTGCTGCTGCTATAAAACAAAAACCTTTTCTGTTTATTATTATTGATTATTGGAGATTATTAGACTATTCAGGTGGTATAAAGCATAAACATAATGAAGGACACAATTTCTTTCTTTCTTTCTTTCTTTCTTTCTTTCTTTTTTCTTTTTTGTTGTTTTTTCAGACAGGGTTTCTCTGTGTAGCCCTGGCTGTCCTGGAACTCACTCTGTAGACCAGGCTGGCCTCGAACTCAGAAATCTGCCTGCCTCTGCCTCCCAAGTGCTAGGATTAAAGGCGTATGCCACCACCGCCCAGCAAGACACAATTTCTTTGTCCTGAGATGACGATTATGGCTAAGAAGGTAAAAAAGAGTTTGCATCCAAACCGGAGGATCTGAGCTCCCCAGACCCACATGGGGGTAGGAGAGAACTGAGTCCTGCGTGAGTCCTCTGGCAGTCACCGGCTTCTTGACATGTATACAAGCCCATGAATCTAAAACTTGCAAAAAATTATTTTCCTTGTGCTGGGTAGGAATTTTTGGTTTTGGTTTCGGTTTTGGTTTAGCCATTTCTGGCAAGCCTTGGTATCAACTCTTCTACTATGCTTAGAAGTTCAAACTCCTGGTCACCCTGAGGACAGAAGTGGAGGACTTACACACAAGGCGAGAGACCCTGTCATAAGTCTGCAGCGACAGACGGCATAGTACTAGTGCCACGTGCAGCACGGAGCAGACACAGTACCAGACCCACACCGGTGACATCTGGACTAGAGAAGGATAGTGTCACAGTGGGAAAGGATGGTGCTCCTCTGCCCATTCACACTTGTAAGAAGCAAAATCAAGTGTGAAGGCTGCCTCACACCATGAGCATTCTTTTCAGATTGATGTAGTCCACATATGAAACAACAGCACTTTGAAGGCTTGGGAGACATCTCCATGACCTTGAGCTTAAACACACAAAGCCCACTAACCACCATAAAAGACTGACACATCGTCAACTAAAATCCTGTGTGTTTTGAAATACGCCATTAACACAACCAGGAGCTCAGTGCAGAACAAAAGACAAGGTGTTCTATGTGCACACACATGTGTTTACTCATAAAACACACACATGTGCTTATTCTTATACACATACACACATGTGTTCATTCAAACACATATATGTTTATTCATATACACATATGCATTCGTTCATATGCACACATCTTTACAGTCAGATCTAGAATGAATACAGAAGAATGGTAAAAGACTCATACAGGCTATTGGCAATAGAGGATAGATTTTGAGAGATCTTCAATTGATTCTCTCCTTTATTACCTGTTCATGGGTGCGTATCTGTAATATGAGAATACAGGCATACCGTGGCCTGTTTGTGGAGGCGGGAGGAAAATCTGGGATGTCCGTCCTTCTCTCTGCTGTGTTTGAGGCAGAGTCTCCCTTGTTGTTTGCCACTGTGTACTCCAGGCTAGCCCTTGAGCATCAGGGAATTCTCCCCCTCCCACTATGCATTTTACAGTAGGATTACAAATGTGTCATCTGGCTCAGTATTACATGGGTTCTGGGAATCAGCTAGTGCTTTTCCTTGCTCCCTGCCTCCATCCACCATATTTGTTCTTAGACGGGGCTATTCTTCTCTGAACCTGGAAGCCCTGTTTGGGATTCAAACTCAGGCCTTCAGGCTTATACAGCAGATGTTTTACCCACTGGACCATCTCCCCTGTCCCTGGGTCAGATTCATTTAAACTATTTTTTTCTAAAGATTTATTTTATGTGTGGGTATTTTGCCTGCATGTACATATATGTGCACCTTGCATACCATGGATTTCCTGTAACTGGAGTTACAGACAGTCATTAGCTGCCATGAGGGTGCTGGGAGTTGAACCTGGGTCTTCTGGAAGAGCAACCAGTGCTCTTAACCACTAAGCCATCTCTCTCACCCAGGTCAGATTCATTTACTCCTTGCCATTTTTGAATTTTGTGTACAGTGCTTTGGTCGATCCATTTCCAGAGCCTCCAGGGAACTGTTGGCTGCTCTCTGCCAATTCAAACTACATATTCAGTT
>JADRCD010216279.1:0-15778 GCA_019843815.1 Montemys delectorum
CTTCAAGCCTGTCTACAGGTTTGGTTTTTTTTTCCCACCTGAGTCCTTCTTTGCCCCACTATCCTCTTCCTCATCTCGACTAGTTCTGGGCCCCATCACATCTTTTTCTTTCATTTTGTTTTTGGCACTCACTGAGATTGATTAGGGCTGTCTACACATACATGGACACTTTACCAGTGGCTACACTGAAGAAAATGTCTCTTGCTCTCTACCTGTACCTGCTGGGAGGAATGGGGCCTCATGATCCCTCCTCTGGCTCCCTCTAACAGAATACTAAAGGTCCAATGCTATGTAGGTCTCGTGCTGACCATCAAAGCTGTAAGGGTTCAGGACAGCAATGCCCATGCCCTGGCCAGAAGACAATGTTCCACGATTCACCGCTTCTGCTATCCCTTAGTTTCTTCCTCAGCCCCTTGTCTATGACTCTCCCTGGGCCCTGGAAGGGGTGGATGAACCAGATGTCTCATTTGGAGCCCAACTTTTCAAGAGTCAGTCATTCTCAGCATTTTGATCAGTTATGAGACTCTGCAATTACCAACGCCCACTGAAAAACTACACCTCTGTGACTGACTCTGATGACAGAGCTAATCCATGGGCAGAAACAAAGCTATTTTGAAGACGCATCATTTCCAGTTAGCAAAAACCACAGCAGTAGCTTTCCCCACTCAGGCTCATGACCTCCTCAGTCATGGGCTTCTCAGCAGGTTTACCGGGGGCTGTGTGAATTCCTGTAATGCCAGCCTCAAATCCAATCAGAGAGTAACTGGTTATCCCTGAACACCTCCCCCCTTTAAACTATCATTGTCAGATGATCCTAAGAAGTACTGGGGGCCAGCAAGATGGCTCAGCAGGTAAGGGCACTTGCTCTGCAAGCCTGATACACAGAGTTCAATCCTTAGACCCATGTAAGGTGAAACGAGAGAACTAATTCCACAATCACAAAGGCATGCGTGTGCATATGTACACACATGCACATGCGCATACTAAAGAAAAAGGCAGAGCTGAAGCTAGTGCTGACTGAGGACACTAGGTTCATGTGTCTCCCAGGCCATCCACGACAGTGAGGAAGGCAGTCCTGATCCTTCTAGGATTATTAATGATTCTTTCTTACCTGTCAGCACAGACAGGTAGACAGTTACGTCACTGTAACTCTTAACTTTTCCATTCCTGTGTTTTAAAGAGGAGAGATTTTTGGACTGGAAAGATGGCTCAGTGGTTAAGAACACTGGCTGCTCTTCTAGAGGTCCTGCGTTCAATTCCCAACAACTACGTGGTGACTCACGACCATCTGTAATAGGATCTGATACCCTCTTCTACTACACAGGTGTACATGCACACAACGCACTCATACATTAAACAAAATACTTAAGTAAATAAAGATGAGATATTTTAATTTTTGTTTTGTTCTTTATTTCAAATTAAGCAACTAACAAGTATCTTAGTAAAGCATACCTGATGCTCTCAAGGGATAGGAAGCTTCCTTATATAGATAATTGGTGCTTACATGCAATCTGTCTAGGATTGCCACCTTTTCTTTGCATTAGCTGGGCATAGCGTGATGGGCTACAGGGATCCTAGGACTGGTGTGAGATGCATGAGAGAGTGTACAATTATTTGTGAATGACACCATTGTAACTGAATCATTTCAACACACAATTCTAAACACAGTGTCCAGGTAGCTCAGTCAGAAGGCCTGGGCTGCCTCAAGCTAGCACAGCTACATGCTTGGAAATGTCTCTGGGGCTCTTTCTCATGGCCAAGTGTATCCAGGAGATGTTCTTTCATAAGCCATGATTTCAGCTGACTCAAACATATGTTCAAGTTGCTCAGAGTGAAGAGCTGCCATGTGTCACAAAGTCTGCCAACTTTGGTGCCACAGGGCAACAGGCTTTCCAAATTTCTCAACATAATAGCATGCCACCTCCGTGAGTGTTTAGTGAGATGTACTCACAGTAAGAACCACATGACGAGCTATGCCCACCTAGCCCTGTGCAGTTCAAATGGAGGCATGGACAAAGGTGACAGTGCACACTGTACTACCTAACACGGAGATTCTGAGTATCTTGATTAGTACCAACTGCGGGATGCTTTTAAATCACATTATCATGAGCTTTAGGAAAAAGCTAATTAAACATCCTGAATAGGACAGGAGTGATGGTAACACCAACACTCAGAGGCAGGGGCACCTCTGTGAGTGAGGGTTATCGCTCACTTTCTGCTTTTACCCCAATTCTCTGTTATTAACTATATATTCAGAAAAGATTTGCTTTTTGTTTTGTTTTCAAGACAGGGTGTCTCTGTGTAGCCCTGGCTGTCCTGGGACTAACTCTGTAGGCCAGGCTGGCCTTGAACTCAAGAGAGATCTATCTGCCTCTGCCACCAACTGCTGGAATTAAAGGCACATGCCACTACTGCCCAGCTAAAATATTACTTTTTAAAGAAAGCAAAATTACAGCTAGCTGGCTTAAAAGCAAAATCAACTTCCATCCACAGTTACTTGCCAACTCACGGAAACACTTAAATTCACAGAACTCAGAAAACCAAGTCCAAAGTGGTCCTGCTTATGCAATCCAGTAAGAACCAGAGCACAGAGCCAGAGCCTTTCCCTCTCACTGCAGCTGGCTGTGCCCACTCTTCAGTCAGTGAATAATTACTGAGTACCCACTAACTGCCAATCTAGAAACAAGTGTGTTTACCAGGCACTGTACAGGAAAACATGACCTGTTTTTTTCTCAGAGCATGGATTGGGGTGGGGTGGGTGTGGGCAAGAGACAGAAAAAACAAACCTACAATCTAATTTCAGCCAGTGCTAAGTGCTCTGAAGGAAAAAAAAAAAAAAAAAATCAAACCCCAAAGGAGCGAGCAGTGAGTGGCCAGCAAGTCCTCTCAACAGACACCTGGCCTTGAGAGCTACCAGTGACATAATGACATTTCTCCTGATAACCAACATAAGACTTTGAAAAGCAGTTTACACCCTAACATACAAACAAGTATTGCAATGAATGCCTGTACTTTATGAACCAGAGAGTTCCTAAGATCAGAGGCTAGCTTTCTTTCAGTCCTGCCGCCTCCCTTCCTCCTCTCAGGCAGTTTTCTCACATGTAAAATGGGCCTAACGATGCCTGGTTTACAAAGTTGTACAGAGGATGTAAGTGGACAGCTCAGGAACAAGTGTAAGCAGGTACACGTTCATTGGGTGTTGAGTTCCCACATTATCTTGGTCAGGGTTTCTATTCCTGCACAAATATCATGACCAAGAAGCAAGGTAGGGTGCAAATATTTTATTCAGCTTACATTTCTACATTGCTGCTCAACACATACTGCATGGATCTTCCCTTAATGATCTAGATTGTCTATGACTCCTCTCGAAGAGTCATGCCTGTGCTGTGAGCAGCCAGCCAGACTCCATTCAATCAGCTATCGGTGCTATAGATGACACCAGTTTGGCCAAATCGACAACATGCCTACTAACATTACATTCCCCTTTTCTCTTTTCATTCTATCACAACTGTCTCTGTCTGCACTTAATCTCTAACTCCAACACCAGCACCCCCTACCCCAGGTCTAGTTTTGTGATTTCGAGTTTCATGTATCTTCTTGCCTAGGCTATGGTGGGCAATTGTCTGCTCAAACACTAACCCAGATGCTGCTAGAAAGTACTTTTTCAGATACGATTAACACAGACACCAATAAGCTTCCAGTAATCCTACCCCGCAGGGTATAAGGGAGCTTCATTCAATCAATGGAAAGCCTTTGAGTAAAGGCTAAGGTTTTCAGAGGAAATCTGCTTGGTGAGAGCAACAGGGAACCCTGCCTGGCTTGCAAAGCTCCAACTAGTCAAGCCCACAATAAACTGAACCGGTTCCTTACATTTCCTTTCCCTCCTCCCCTTGAGTCTGTGGCTCTGGAGAAATGCTGACTGGTATGCTGGGCAATCTAGAACTGGTGTCCCAGACTGCATTTTTCATCTCACTGTGTGTAACACAGTGGGCCAGAGCGAGCCTACGAAAATGTTAAATGACTTTCTGGTAAAATTCTATAGGGTCCAGGTGTGGTGAGGGCGCAGGGACAGCTGGCAGGTGTACCCACCTGCCATGCTCAGTCCACCACTTATCCCTCATTCCACACTCCAGCAAACCTCAGCCTCTGCTGTCTCCCACTGCATAGGTTCCCCCTCCCGCTGACACTCCCTGTGCCCTTGCCACTGCATTCAGCCTGCTCACTTACTTCCTCTCAGGGGACTTCACCTCAGACCATGTCAAACTGAAGCCACTTCCCAAGAGTTGCACCACCCCAACCCCTCTTCCCCACACCTACATCATTGAACACTAGTGTTTTCCGAATCTCATTTCTTTCCCACTAAAATGAAGGGAGGTTCTTGACTGGGCATAGAGCTCAGTGGGAGAATACTTGCTAGCAGACAGGAGGCTTCAGCGCTTTCCTGGTACTACAGAGCAGATAAATATGATAAAATGTGGTTTTACAACAGCCTTTTATCTGTCTCACACATTTCTTTTTTCTTAGATCCTATTATAAAAAGTTGTATATAGTAGGAATATCATAAATATTTGTTGCTGAGAAAAAAAGGAAAAGGGTGCATGTATTTTTAATTCAAAGTTTAGGGTTTTCTATTCGTGTGTGTGTGTGTGTGTGTGTGTGTGTGTGTGTGTGTTTAGGCATTCCCTAGAGCTGGAGATGCAGTTATGAGCCACCAATCCTAGGTGCTGGAAACTAAACTCAGGTTCTCTGGAAGAACAGCAAGTGCTTTTAGTAACTGAGCCATCTTTCCAGTCTCCAGCAAAGGGTCGTTTTAAATTTATTCTTCATGTGTTCCTAGGTTTTCTATAGTTCACAGTGGGCATTATTTTTGTACAATCAAATCAAACAACCTTTCTACTGAACTTTAAACCTGCTGATAGTAACTTTTGGAAAACCCAAATTTTCCTAGTGAAAATGTGTATCCTTGGACTTAGTCATGAATACATATCAAAGTTTAATGACAGCAGTGTCCATTATGAAAAAAACTGATCAACTTATTATATCCTAGATAATAAAGCAAATGGTTATTTAAAATGGAGATCTGGTTGGTCATCCCTGTAATCCTAGCACTCAAGAGTGCTGAGCTAAAAGGATCAAGAGTTCAAAGCCAACCTGAGCTATATACTCAGTGAGACCCTGTCTCAAAAAAGCAAACAAAATTATATAGAGGCACTTACACTCACTAATATGTACCATATTGTTCAATTAACAATACTTAAAAGTTTATAATTGAGAATGCAATATGAAGTATGAGCCTTTATAAAATAAATACATAAATATAGATTTGTATAATAATGTATGTATCACAAAAATGGCAAAGCAAAAATATCACAGAGTGAACAATTAAAGGAAGCTGATGTTATAGCTATTGTTACTTTTTCTTTATACTTACCTACTACTATCTAAATTTCAGAGAAAAGATGTTACTTCATAAACAACATAAACAACTATAAACCAAGAAGAAAAATAAATGAGCGTTTTTACAACAACACAACAAATAGCTGTAGTGTAATGTATAATTTTTATTCAAAAAAGAAAAAACATTTTAATGTAGTCTAAGATCTATTTACCTATTTCCTTGCTCTAAGGTTACACTGGAAAGCCTTCTCTGTCACACACATTGCTCTAGGGAAGAGATGCAGTGTGTTCCTGGCTCATTACCTCACAGAGACATGAAGAGGCAGCACTGAGTTAGCTGATTAGTATACATAGTATGGCGTCTGCATTAACAGTGTGCATGCATAGTGTGGCCATCTACGATTCACCTGAAGGTAAATTGGGAACCAGCATGTGTCAAATGGCAAGTCCTCAAGTAAAACTCACCAACAAGCATTTTGACCCTCAGAGCCATCGTGCCAGACCTATTTCTAGTTTCTTGAGTTAAAGTCTAGATAGTCCAGGCTAGCCTCAAACTCCCTATGGGACCCTTCCCTGAGCAGGGGCAGGCATGAAGCTCAAGCTAAGTACTGGCGGGGCCCTTGTTTCAATCTTCACACCAGTGGGGGAAAGCAAGATTTTCCACACTTTCCTAAGATTTCCATACTTCTCAGCCTCCCGAGTACTGGGATTATAAACAAACCATAATATTATGGGCCTTTTTATAGCCCTCAGTACCAACTGTTCCTTTTTATTTTAACTAAATTTTTAAATCTTTAAAATGCTGACAGAAATCAGTAATTTGTCAAACTTGCTTTTTTTTTTCAGTTACATCTGTTTTAAAATGTTCTGAAAACCTGCAAAGCTGGAGGTCTGAAGACTGCTCAAGATTAAGTTGAGTGCTTCTCATGTCTGCAAATGCATACAAAGTCCCACCCCAGCTTTCAAATAAAGTTTGCAAGTAAAATCCTCTGGAGAAAAGATCAACCCAGAGTTATTCTGGGCAAGGGAGAGTTCAAGGAACACAAAGCCCAGCCTCTTTTATGCCTCTGATGCCTCCAAAGCAAACTGGAGCTCATAGGACAGGACAGTCATTCTCATCAGAGCTGCCCAGCAGCAGGCGAAGTGAAGCCTCTGGGTGGTAACGGGTAGTCAGATTGCTGGCAGTCACGGGAAGGGAGGCATCTGTTTTGCCCTGATCTACTTAGAAACTGAACCTAGTGTTCGGTGCGTTCTGGGTAGGCTTACAAGGCCTGGTGTCTACCACTAAGCTGTATCTCCACTCTGCTCACTGTATTTTGCAAATTTCCCTACAGAAGGGAAAGGTATGGTTTTTAATGTTCATAAAACATTAAAGGCTCTAACACTGAGAAATCCCAAAGGTAATCCTAAGCATCATATTTTTTAGACCTGAAGTGCAATAAAATAATCATTAGAAGTAACAAACCCAAGCCGGGCGTGGTAGTGCACGCCTTTAATCCCAGCACTTGGGAGGCAGAGGCAGGTGGATTTCTGAGTTCGAGTCCAGCCTGGTCTACAGAGTGAGTCTAGGACAGCCAGGGCTATACAGAGAAACTCTGGGGGGGGGGGGGGGAAGAAGAAGAAGAAGTAACAAACCCTCGGTGTTTAAAAGAAAAAAGAACAGGTGGTCAGGAGAGTCCACTGTTAGGCCAGAAGCACATGCTCTAATCAAAGACCAAATCACATGCCTGGTCTTCTAGCCTCTCTTTAACTTGCTCTAGAACTATAAACAAAATGGCTCCTTCTATAGAGAAGGCATTGCAAGCAAAGAAAGAAATGGATTTCCACCCCCTAAGAAGTAGACCGCCAGCATGAGGCATCTGGTATTATCCTCTAGTTGGTCAAAACTACCTGCCTATCTTAAAACGGGAACAGACTCCAGCCTCAAGAACTGGAAGAAGATGACTCTGGGTTTACCAGCTTGGAGACAGACTCCTCATCCAAGCCACCTCACCTACTACATCACCACCCTGTCAGTAGCTACAGCTGTAGTGGTATAGCATTCCAAGTCCTCAGGCTCATTGCTGCGTTCTTTACAACCCAACAAAACAAGAAGCAGCTAGGAGGAAGTCAATGAAAACAGCCACCTGACTCTCCTTGGTGTGCCCAACAACCATCTCTACCCCTAAGGAACACTGTTACTCTTCAGTCACTGCACTGAGCCTCTGTGCTCCATTTGTGGCTTTTCAGTTTTGACATTAAAAATAAGGGAAAATTGTTTCAATTCTAAAATGACTGTTGCCAAGTTAAAGAAGGCACGAGTTACTACAGTCTGGGGCAGCTCTGCAGATCTAGGTCCATAACCCAATTTTCCATTAAGTAAATATATAGCCTCAAACAAGTCAATCCAACTCTAGAGCTTCATACACAAAGAAGCAGCCCAGGAAATTTCTGCAGAGGACCCTAACAAGGGCAGGGGCATGACTGGGAGATTGCCTGCCTGCACACGTTGGGCCTGCGGACCAAAACCAAACCAAGAATCATAGGTCACAACACATAGACGGTAGAAAATAAAAAGTATGCCATCAGTGTTAAACTAGGCCAGAGTCCTGGTAAATCAGGGTCCTTGGATTATCTGATCTAGGAACCAAATCTGGGCTTGTGAAGTAAATGATACTGGCTCAGCTCAGCTAGATTCTGAGACATGCAGACTTTTCAAGCCAAGTGTTCTACAACATGAAGAGTGAACCAAGTTTAAGCTGGCTAACATGATTCTAAGAGTGTATGTATGTAGGTTTAGCTTACTTCAGAGCTTTGTTGCATGCATGCATGTACACACAGGCATGTATGTACACACACACACACACACACACACACACACTTCACTTGCAGTTCAGTCTGAATTTTAATCTGTGGTTCTGCTTACTACACAAAGTTCCTTGACAGCAGGAAACAAGCTGTGCCTCTCATCTGCACACTTGAGAAAAGCCCCTGCACTGCACACCAGGGACACACTCATGGCAGTACATTCTGGGAAATCCACTTAGGCTTCGTAGCTCTAAGATTCAGGAGTATTCCTTTTGGCAAAGGGAATACTTGAACTTAGCATGTTTTTCTTATTTTAGGTTCAAATTAATAATGACTAAAGAAACCATACATTATTTATCACTAGTACAATTTCTACAAATGAAGTAATGCTAAAAAGCCAGTTAGAGGGAAATTTAAAAGAACCAGTATGGGGGAAGAGAGTCTGTACCAAGATGGCCATGGATCTCAAATACCTGCTCCAGTACTCTCCAGGTTTTTTTGTTGTTGCTTGGTTTGTTTTTTGTTTTGTTTTGGCGATTTTTTTGTTGTTTTTTGTTTGTTTGTTTGTTTTTTGTTTTTTTGAGACAGGGTTTCTCTGTGTAGCCCTGGCTGTCCTGTAACTCACTCTGTAGACCAGAAATCCGCCTGCCTCTGCCTCCCAATGTTGGCATTAAAGGTGTGTTCTACCACTGCCCGGACACTCTCCAGTCTTATAAACCTAAGCCAATCAGCACACATCATCTCAGCCTGGGAGCTACATTATCTCCCTCACTTGCCACATGAGGAAAATGGTGACAGCAACTCCTGCATCCCACAGGTAGTCATAAACCTAATAGATATGAATCATCAAATATAGCTGGCAAAAGACTGCTACCCCTCTTCTCTGCTGGCAAATCCTACAGGACCTAAATTAAGCTTAAATACGACTACTACCTTCACTCCTGCTTTTTCAAAATGTACACAGCCAACCACATAGGACAACAGACTCAAACCGGAGGTTATGACAGGGTCAATATATCAGCTGCAGACCTCTCCAGCCCAAGCAAAAGCAACCATGGCCCTATAATCTTCCAGTCTTTTTAAATTACTCTACTGAGGCATGCAGGGTCAAGGAGAGGCATCTTTGTAATAAAACAAGCGTTGCACATGTCAACAGGTGCTTGGGCACTGTCTGGAGACTGCAGCCCTGAAGTCCTTCCCACATAGACAAGAGAAGGGGAAGGAAAGGCCAAGGCTGCAGCTCAGTGACAAGGCACTTACCTAGAAAACACTAGGCCCTGGGTTCAATCCCCAGTACCAGACGTCACAACAATAATTATATTTAAAAAAATAATTATTATATTTTAAAAATAAGAATTAAAACTCCACACGCATATTTTTTGTTTAAAGTAAGCAACCAACAATAATACTTATATAAACCAAGGAAGTGGAAAGAAAGGAAATCTTTCAGATTCATTTTCACATGGAACAAAATACCAATTTGCTAAATAACTTCAAGCAGCCTTTGGTTCATCTCACTGAGCTACGTGCCTTCAATTATAGGCTAGTCAAAGGAAAAGCTGAATAATCGAAATTCCCTGCATGCATCTAAAGGCAATATTGCTCCTATGCATTGGAACAAAGTCAGATGAAGGCAAGGTTTCATAGGTTTTTTTCTCGGAGGAAGGTGATTCCAAAGAACTTTGAAGGCATTTCCCCATTTTTAGGAGGCACCTGAACCTGAACCTCCAGAGAACCCACAGTACAGTACCAACACGCTACCTGGTGCACGCTATCTAGTGCCTTATATTGCCCTATAATCTTAACTGAATGTAGCAAAGAGAACCTCAGGTTAATAACTTAAGACTTATAACTACAATTCTTTGCCTACTTGTACTGCCAGTTCTGGCTAAAACTGGGTCAGCCCACTACAAACCAAGGGCAATCCTCAAGAACCTTTGAAGAGACACTTTTATAATGCAAATGGCCATTCCAAGGAGAGAGATCACGGCAACATTGCCCTTTCAAGGCAAGAAGCCTGAAAGAAGCACTCAATTCTGTATCCCAGACTTGTAACCTAAGAACATGGTGGTGTGCCGAATCTAAACTCCATCTAGCTGTTAATGATGTGCCAGCACAATTGTCTAAAGATAGCAATTTCAACCAATAATCACACCAGTGCTACTCAAAGGCTGGCCAATACGCAAATGATGGCTCAACATCAATATAAAAGAAACTTTCTTCCAAACCCCTAGCACCATTTAAAAACTGTACACACGAACAGCAGGCCTTGAGAAAGAACAGTAAAATCAACCATGGCATCAATATCCCTCTGACTCGTTTCCTAATATCTGTGCAGTATCATCAGGACTCCAGGAATTTAATACTGCTTTTAAAAGAAAGTTACACCAACCTGTATGAACTATGCAATAATAAAAGCTGATACTGCTCCTGACACATTGAATTAAACATGTTCTCTAAATGAAGCTTCCCATGTAAAGCCATGACAGCTGTGGCCTTTGGTTTTATCAGAAGCCGTCAGGACGAGACACCGACTGCACTCGTGCTAACAGTTTTATTCTAAGCAACCCCCCACCCCATCCATCCAAAACCCCCACCCAATATTACTTTTATCTGTGGAATTCTCTGCTGGCCTTGGCCTGGAAAACTGGGTGGGCCCTGAGGACAGGTATCAGATCTTGCCATTTTTTTGGAGTTGGCTCACACTGATGGTTCCCAGCAGCATAAAGCTGTGGCCTTCAAAACCTCAGTGTGTGAGGTACACGTACAGGGTTAAGTGGAGTCCCTCCACTCACTCTCTCTCTTTCTCTCTCTCTTTTTTTAAATGGAGGAGAAAAGGTAAACCAAAAGATGTTTCAAAACAGAAAATTGTTTTAATTATGAAACCCTCTTAACTCAAAACTGTTAAAGGCAGCCAAATAGGAAATATCAGAGTATTTTGTTTTGTTTTTCAAAGGTTTAACAATTAAACATGGGAATCACAACTTTGAAGTGGGGGGGGGGGGGAATTAAAGGGCAGAAGAAGAAAGAGGAGCAAGAAAGGACCCTTCAAGACCTCAGAAGGGCCCTCCTAGTACTCCTCCTCCATGGGGCGTCCAGGCTGGAGGAAAGCAGAGGGTTACACAGAACATTTAGCAGACTTAACATTGGATTAAACACACTACTGCAAGTTTCAACAAATGTTCATGGCATACGTAAAAACACATTTACAACAAGAAAGAAGAGAGGCACCTGGAGACATCTGACACTGGGCATGCTCTGCAGGCAACTCAGTGCGCACATGCTCTCTACCAGGTTGGCGCAGCCTAGCCACAAAGACCTTGGCACAGAACACTGCAGGATGACAAAAAGGAAGGAAGAGAAGAAGCAGTTAGAGGCCGCAACAAGTCACTCCTTCACACAGGCAGCTTGAGTGTTAGTTGGGGCAGGGGTGCACCCATGCAGCTTAGAGGGCAGGGATGGTCCTAAGGGTCCTGAACCCTGGTGAGCAGTCCCCTTCTGTCTTATGGACAGGGATTCTGCGCTGCCAATCACTCATTTCACAGAATACAGTAAACAGAATCAAGAGGGACAGAATGTTTAAATCAAAACCCACAAGAGAGAACTGGGAGTCTGAGTATGAGGCAATTCCACAAGACTTATGGAGGAGTTCTACTCTATCTCACAGTCTCAACTGCTTAGGAAACTACAAAAGCAGGCCTTCTTAATGGACCCCCCTACCCCCCATATCACACCATAAAAAAGGAGGGAGACTCAGTTGTCGAATAATTTGCACAAGGACACACAGCACAGTAGGGAGGAGCCGGGGTTTTAAGCTTTGGTTTGTTGGCTACCAAATCCCACATTCTTTCCATAAGACCAGGGGATGCCTCCTCTACTGAAAAACTTTGGTGACCTAACATTCATTATGTGAATACAATTTTACACTGCTCCATAGTAAAACTGCAGGAGTCTTAAGAGAATGAGGCAAAGGAAAAGACAGATCAATGATAGACACTGGCAATTAAAACTGCTTAAAACACACCTCGTTTTCACACACCTCGTTTTCACGGTCATCAACATCTCTGCATTCTCAGAGAAAAAAACTTGAAGAGTTTTGTGACCTGTGACTTTCATTCTGGACTTTATATACAAACTTGGTGACAAGACTAAGAATTAAAAGCTTGCCAGCCAGTGGTGACAAACACTTTTAATCTCAGCACTCAGGAGGCAGAGACAGGTAGACCTCTGTGAATTCAAGGCCAGCCTGCTCTACATAGAGAATTACAGGACAGCCAGTGCTACACAAAGAAACCCTGTCTCAGAAAAACAAAACAAAAGAATTAAAAGATTAATTCATAAACCGGGCAGTGGTGGCGCACGCCTTTAATCCTAGCACTTGGGAGGCAGAGGCAGGCAGATTTCTGAGTTCAAGGCCAGCCTAGGCTACAGGGTGAGTTCCAGGACTGCTAGGGCGATCCAGAGAAATCCTGTCTCAAAACAAACAAACAAACAAAAAAACAACAAACAAAAAGATTAATTCATAAACTCCATTCTACCATTAAAAAAAAAACTGTTGCTTTCAAAGGAATTAAGAAAATGTATTGTGGGGCTGGTGAGATGGCTTAGCGGATAAGAGCACCGACTGCTCTTCCAAAGGTCATGAGTTCAAATCCCAGCAACCACATGGTGGCTCACAATCATCTGTAATGAGATCTGAGCCCTCCTCTGGTGAGTCTGAAGACAGCTACATTGTATTTACATATAACAATAAATAAATCTTTAAAAAAAAAAAAGAAAGAAAGAAAGAAAGAAAATATATTGTGGGCTGGAGAGATAGCTCAGTGGTTAAGAGCACTGACTGCTCTTCTGAAGGTCCTGAGTTCAAATCCCAGCAACCAATTGGTGGCTTACAACCATCTACAATGGGATCTGATGCCCTCTTCTGGGGTGTCTGAAGACAGCCACAGTGTACTTACATATAATAAATAAATAAAATTTTTAAAAAATAACTACAAAAAAAAAATAGGGGGCTAGAGAGATGGCTCAGCAGTTAAGAGCACTGACTGCTATTCCAGAGGTCCTGAGTTCGAATCCCAGCAACCACATGGTAGCTCACAACCATCCGTAATAAGATCTGACGCCCTCTTCTGGTGCGCCTGAAGAAATCTACAGTGTACTTACATATAATAAATAAAAAAAAATGTACAACATAAAAAAAAATGTAATGTGCTGGGCAGTGGTGGTGCACGCCTTTAATTCCAGCACTTAGGAGGCAGAGGCAGGAGGATTCCTGAGTTTGAGGCCAGCCTGGTCTACAGAGTGAGTTCTAGTTCAGCCAGTGCTATACAGAGAAACCCTGTCTCAAAAAGAAGAAAGAAAGAAAGAAAGAAAGAAAGAAAGAAAGAAAGAAAGAAAGAAAGAAGGGAGGCAGGGAGGGAGGGAGGGAAATGTAGTGTAAAATTGAGCACATACAATAGCTAATATATAGTAACCATCATACTGGCATTTAATAAATATTTTTATTCTAAGATCAATTAATTTACAGAGGCAAAACCTAACAATCAAACACACATAGATAAATAAATAAACAAACCCTGAAGATAGGTGCTTGAGTTCTACTGAACTACTCCACAGATTTTAGGCCCAAGCCATGTTTGCCCCCCCTCCTTGGTTTATACTAGTAGTAACCTTGTAGTACAATCACTACAAGTGTGTATCATAAAGAAAGCTTTGCCTGAAATCAGATAGACTTGGGGTTCTTACCCAGCATTTCCTACTTACTAGCTACAGCTCAACTCATAATGTAGAAAATATTAGTTTGTTTAGAAAGTAAACTAATCCAGGACACAAAATCAAAGACAGCAAATGGCTTAAGTAGCAGCATAGCTCTCTAAAGCAATGAAAGCCACCACACATTCCGACCTGAGTACTTATTGAAGGTTTGCCTTGGTGATACAGTGGGGAAGCGTCTGTTGCTCCAGGACAGACTCTGTTGTCCAACCATTTTGCAACAAAGAGAAGCAACTGTAGAAGGACATGAGAACACCTCTGTAAAATACAGTGAAAGTAGCTGCTATTCTTGACCTCCTCTAACCTGTTCTATTATGAGAACTGTCACAGTAAACTCTTACAGTAAGTCCTGAAGAGCACACACTCTCTCGTTTGAACATCAGCTCTCTAAGGTTCACAGGCATGTGAGTCATTCTACCACAATGAGCTCTCTACCGGGAGACCCCATTACAGACATTGTTACACGTATTAATTGGAATAGCAGTTCTATCAGAGTGTGTGACCCACATCACATGTTCATTACATGATTATTTAAGTTAAATAAACTCCCAAATATCCTCAATGGTTCAATGTAGGACTCTCTGGGTGATTTTGTTGTTGTTTTCTTCTTTTGGTGGTCCTGGAACTGAACCCAGGACCTTTGCACATGCCAGGTAAGTGATTCATGAGTAGAATCCCTACCCACAGATTGATGTTTCTTTCTGGACTGTTTAATTGGCTGAAGCACAAAATCACTCAGAACCTGAGCCAGAGAGGATCACAGCAGCAGCTCCTGACTAATACCAAGTTATCAAAGCTCACTTGCAATCAATTTTCATTTATTCAGTAAACGGTCGTGTTCCTTTGAGAAATTTATTCATGAGTTCCAGGAAAGCATCCTGCTACTGATCTATACACCTAAACCTGATTCACACCATTTTTAAAGTCTGACATAAATCTGCATATCCCAGAGAAGAGTTTTGTTTGCTTGCTTCGGCTTCTTTTATTATTATAAGTTTTATTTATTTGGGGCAAGGGGGGCTGAGAACAAAACCCCCATGCCATGGTACCGGTGTAGATGTCCAGGGATGGGTTGATGGGTTACAACAGTTCTCTCGTTTTGTTCTCCATGTGGTTGAAAGGGTTCCCAGGACAGAATCTGGGTCACTGGGCCAAGTAGCAAACACCTTTACCTACTGACCATCTTCCTTGCCCTGCTTTTTGTTATTGTTTTGGGGGTTTTGATTGTTGAGACAAATTCTCATTATGCTGCCTAGATTAGCCTCAACCTCATGATGCTCTAACCTGGGCCTTCCCAGAGTCTACCAGCATGTCCAACTCTATTTAGAAAGCAAAAAACAAGACAACCACCACCCAACCAACCAACCAACCAACCAACCAAACCTTTGAAGGCCTAATTCCAGGAACTTATCTTCTACACCCACCACAGATGCTATGAAATGACATCAGTGGTCCCTGAGATGTGACTAGGTCCGCCTCACCAACCACAGCTCACTAGCGCTTCCATCATTATGCACATTACTTTTCCAATACTCAGAATAGGAAAATGGATTTAAAGAGATGCGACTTCTTGTCTAAAAACCTCACACTGTCAGGTCTGAGCTGGGGCTGATCCTAGTAATCCTAAATTAGAACAGCAGCTCCATAGCTGACAATCTGCCTCAGAACAGGACTGCAGAGCCAGCAGCTCCAGGCACCTCCCACCTGCGCTGTAAAGCAGAACTTAGCCCTCTCAGCTCAGCAGGCCTGCAATCTTCCAGGTCAAGATGAGGGGCTAAGACAGTGGGAGCTGGAAGGCTAACGTTAGGAGTGCTCCATCCCA